>VWYK01063707.1:0-17976 GCA_013399775.1 Semnornis frantzii | reverse complement strand
TGGCTTTGTTTTTTTAATTTTTTTTTTTTCAACCCAGAATAGCAAACTCTATCAAGTTTTTAGTACTTGGTAGCCCACAGGAACTAGCACTGCTTTGCTGACATTCTCAGATTTTCAAGATCTTTTTGCACCAAACAGGATCTGTATCTTCCTAATGTCTGCCTTTGCTCAGATTCCCTGTTTTGTCATTCCATGTGGTCTCACTTCAGTCTTGCACTATGATAAGTTCTTCTGTGTTCCTATACATTTTCTCTTCAAAGCCTGTTCTATGGCAGTCAAAAACATTTCTTAATGTTGCAGTGCTGATGAAGTGGTACCCAGAAAGTCAGAACAAGCTTCTGGAGAAGCATGGCTATTGTGCAAGAGAAAATGTGTGTGCATGCAGCACCTGCTTTCACAGAAAACAGAACATCAGGGGTTGGAAGAGACCTCCAAAGATCATCCTGTCCAACCCCCTTGCCAGAGGAGGATCACCTAGGGCAGGTCACACAGGAACACACCCAGCTGGGTTTTGAATGTTGCCAGAGAAGGAGACTCCACAACCTCTCTGGGGAGCCTGTTCCAGGGCTCTGTCACCTTCACAGTGAAAAAGTTTTCCCTTATGTTCACATGGAACCTCCTCTACTCCAGCTTGCACCCATTATCCTCTGTCTTATCGTTGGACTTCACTGAGCAGAGTCTGGTTCCATCCTCCCCACTCTAACCCTTCACATTTTCATAAACATGAGTGGGTTGGGGTTCTTTGATGCAGTTTTGCAATGTATTTGTACAATTACTTTGCCATGGCAATGGGCTGCTGAGCTGTCAGCTTTCCTCACCTGTGGTCTTTACTGTTCTTTGCACTACAAGATTTGGGAACAAAGAGTTCAATTGGTGTCCTTGATGGACTTTGGGTTTGAAGAATTTTGTTCTTGTTGGTGAGAAAAATTATCCCAAATATTGAGAGATTATTTAGGGGCTTGCTTGAGAGAATAAGACTTTGGCGATGTCAGCCTGCCTGGGGATATTACTCAAAGATCTTATGGTGCTTCAGAACTGCTGCAAAAGCACTTTGGTCCTTGTCTAGGCTCTGCCCAGTGCTAGCAGGCGGTGCTGAGACAGCTGAGCAGTGGCTGCTGTGTTGGTGCTTCAGGAGCCAATGGGCACTACTGCCCAGCACCTGCCAGGCTTTGGTTTCCTTTCTATGTACCCAGAGAGGAAAAGCACTGACAATCAGGGCAGTAAAAGATGGCAATGAGATCATCTTCCTTTGTGTGTGAAAGCAGGTGGCACTGGAGTCTGTACTTCTCCAAATGCAGACGTTTTGTCCATACATCCCCCAGCAAGTAGCTCATTGGGGAGATCCCTGCTCTAAGCATGAACAATTAAGTCACCTTGAACAGGTAGGCCAGGACTTGCACAGAAATTACAAGGCTCCCTTTCCATCACTTCCTTTAGTTTAGCTTTTGAAGTGGGTGAGGTCTCGTTTTCCTCTCCTGAGCACTCACACTGTTACGATGGAGAAGCTGAAGGGCCCAATTACCCACGCTGTGATGTAGTTCATGAAGCAACTAGAACTAACTGAGTGTGATCAAAACCAAGAAGTCTCCACTTTTTTTCTTGAGGCAGGAAGGATGACTGTTTACAGATGAATATGCACCAAATCTACAATGAGCATAATTTCCTCACCCAGTTTGTAATCTCCTCTCCTCCAGTCCTGGCTCAATGTCTGTAACTATATCTTTTTGTGTGTGCATGAATTAACACTTGTAGCTAGTAGCAGTAAACTCACAAACGGACTATTACTTTTTATAGCCTTTTAGCAGAGTGGGCCTAATGGAGCAAAACTGTTAACAAATTAAGATACATTTGACAGGACTTCAAACAGGAATCATAACCCAGGAGTCACTGTTTGGGGCACAAATGCAAAGTTCTCTGTAGAATTGTCCTATATCCTAGCTGGTGTGTGGTGGCAAGCGCTAAACCACAAAGAGTCAAGGCAGTAGTTTTCTGTTCTTAGTGACACTTTCACAGCAAGGAACTGACTGCCTTTACATAGAATCACAGGATGTTAGGGTTAGAAGGGACCTGGAAAGACCAAATTCAACCCTCCTGTCAGGATCATCTAGGACAGGTCACACAGAAATTAATCCAGATGGGTTTTTGAATGTCTTCAGAGAAGCAGACTTACAACCTCTCTGGCAGCCTGCTCCGGGGCTCTGGCACCCTCAGAGCGAACAGGTTTTTCCATACGTTCCTGTAGTACCTCCTCTGCTCCAGCTTGCACCCATTGCTCCTTGTCCTTCACTGGACATCCCTGAACAGAGCCTGGCTGCGTCCTCCTGACACTGGCCTTCACGTCTTTATAAACATGAATGAAGTCACCTCTAAGGCTCCTCTGATCCCTCAGTCTGTCCTCAGCAGAGAGATATTCCACTCCCTTCAGCATTTTTGTGACTCTGTGTTGGACTCTCTCAAGCAGTTATCTGAGGTCATTCTTGAACTGAGGGGCCAAGAACTGGACACAATAACCCAGATGTGGCCTCAGCAGGGCAGAGTAAAGGGGGAGGAGAACCTCTCTCAACCGACTAGCCAAAAGCCTGTCACACCTCTAGTGCTACAGGATATAAAATAATCACAGTAGCAGCAGCAGTTGCACATGTCTACATCTGGCACTGTGCATATTTTAGACATTGATTATCAGGTTACAGGAATGTCTCACCTTCTGGGGAGAATCTCTTTGAGCCATGGGCAGATGTAGGGCTTGTGGTGTTGGCTGCCTAAGCACAAAACAAAGTGGAGCAGGACTGTCTTGTCCAATGTGTATGTCTTTTCTAGCAGACATGCTGACATAGCCTAAAGGAGCATGGATTTTCTGGAGGAAGAATGTGGCCTCAGCTCTGGCTTTGTTGTTTTGGGTTTTTCAAGTGAGGAAGTGAAGGTGGCTGTGCAGAAGCTGAGTTTGCAGAGTGGCTGATGTGCACTGGCTCCTCTGGCATGTGAGAGATAACAGGGTAGCTGTGCACCTCCTTTTCCTGGTCTATGGCTTTCAACCCTGTCATGCTGCTTTTTCTTAAGAGTCCCACAGAGTTCGATCTTTTTACCTCATCAAAACCCACACTGCAGACAAGCTTTCTCATGCTTTGGAGCTGGCTGATGTGGTGCTTGCATCTGACATTGCCTCATTTTCTGCCTCACCTTTCCATACCTCGGCACTGCACTTGATGGGACAGAGATGAGAAGCATGACTTGAAACCCGGCATAAGCTGTACACTACCAGGGCCCTTTTCTTCAGTGCATTGTTTGTTGCCTACATGTAGCATCACATCATGTACCTGTATATGCTTCTGTTAAGGAGTTCAGTTTATGCCACCAGCTCCTCTGTTGCAATCCTAATTAGTACTTCAAAGTAACTCAAATTTAGAGGCATTCATATTGTTTTTACTGCATTTTCTCTGTCCTGAACCTTCAACTGTCCCCCAAGCTTGCTAAAACTTCATTTAACATGATGTGAAGGCTTCTTCTTCTCCTAATATCTTGAGATATTCTGCTAAGAACAACCAATGTTACAGCTCCAGCATAATTATATTTCCCCATAGGTGTAAAATGTGTCTGCATCAATAGCTTATTAAAAGAGTGTAATAAAAATTATGGCCCCACAATTCTGCTATTAATATAACAATTCAGAGCCAAGAAAACTCCCTGAGCCTTCTTATGCATCTGCTGTAACACAGTACAAGAGCAGAACACCTTAAGCCAGTTTAATCCCTTCCTTTCACCCCCTAGCAATATACATTGGCCCAGGAGAGCAACAGGAATTGTAAGTTTAATTTATTAATATGCAATAGTGATAATGTCAAAAGAACAATATATAAAACCCACACAGCACAGGATTACACAGTACATAAGGGAAAGCCTACAGCTAATATTTAATATAGCAAAACACAGCCAAAAATAACTTCCCATCCAAGGAGTAGAAGAGAGAGAACTCTGCAGGTGCTGGAGCTGAGGAGTTGTGTAAGCAGCCTCTGGCTTCCAGTGCACTGTTGGAACCAACCAGCCATTCTGTCAGCTGGCAACCTCCAGAGATCATGGTGCTTTTTGTGGGGCAGTGGTTGAAGTTCCTGACTACCACTTTGTCTACCTGAAAGCATCTTGCTGCTGCCATTTAACAGTGCACACAAGAGCCAGAGCAGCAGACACAAGTGGCACATTTGGAAAGCAAGCCATATCAAGCACGCTGCAGCAAGCGAAGAGCCACGCAGCTCAGAGCATTTCAGGAGGTGAAGCATGAAACCAACTCTTCACTTCAGCTAAATTGTTCACTTAAGCTTGGATGATTAAACTTTCAGCAGTAGCCAAAGTGTCCTGCAGCCTGAGCAGCAGTATGGCCACGTTAACATTTCACTGCCTTTGCCATAAACAAGCAATTTATCCTACAGTCTCAAAGCAGTAACACCCATGTGAGTGGAAAATGTTTCATCCTCCCGGGGACTGGCAGGTTTCAAACACTTTCTTGTTTGCTTTTCTGTCCCTTCCCTAAAATGAACAATAGAAGAAGGAACAAATATGCAAGAATAAACCTCAGTGCTTTCTCTGCATTACTGAACATTCAATTTACAGCCTCTCCTGGGAGGGGAAACTCACTCTGAGTATGCAAGTTGAGAGAGGGATAAGATGGGGATTGTAGATGCCAGCCAGGACACAGCTGCCCTGCAGGTTTCCTACTCTGCTGTTCACTTCTTGAGTGATGGGCTGAGGTCCAAGCTGACCATCCAGACTGCCTGCTGCTCATCACTAGCATGCCACAGAAACTGCAACAGCAAATAAGTATGTGGTCAAAACATGAGACCTACTTGTCACTGTTGATTGAAGAATCTGAGTCTAGGAGTCAGGGCTCTGCTAGCTGTTGTGGCTGTAGATTCATCCCCTCTCTTATTCCTCTTGCAACTTTCCCCAGCTCTGATCTACTTGCTGTCCTTCCCTTTGATGAAGCTGATTGCTCACTTCATGGCACAGTATGAATTAAAAGAGCCAGGTCAGCTCCGCAAAGCTCTGCTGCTTGAAACTAACTCACCTCCTCTTGAATGCCACACAAGATGCTCAGCTCTCAAATAGCAATGATCTCTAAAAGGCAGGAGGAGGCTGTGGAAATTGGAAATGAGGGCAAATAAGGAGAGCTACCTCTGAGCTGAAACATCAGCAGCTGGAAGAGGATGTATGCCCACAGCCTGGCTCTGCTGCATGTTGTGGATCAGAGTCCACAAACATAAGGAAAGAAGAAAAGGAGAAAAAAGCAGTTGGGATTGTCCTTTCACCCCCTTCCTCCTTGAGTGGGTAGACAGAAGCAGCAGTTCTTATACAAGTTAGCAATCCTCTGTGCAACCCTTCTGACACTTCTCAAGTGCCAGAGCCTGGGTGGGTTAATGCAGTTCACAGCTGGCCTGTACCACGCCATGCTGCCTGCTCTTACACATGGGGAGTCCATGATTTTTTTTATATTTCTTTCTAAAGCTTTACTTCTAGCTAGTTGGTTATATTAATGTATTTGTTGTCATCCTGGATGGGTGACTAACTGCAGGCTGAGAGCCCGGCTCAGCAGAGGAGGAGAGGTTTCCTGCCTCTGCAATGACAGAAGGGTTGGGAAGAGCCTTATCCCTGCCCAGCCACTGCAGCATTGCAAGGCCTTTGTGGAGCTCTCCTGCTTTCCTATTCTGGTTGCCATTGCTTTGCAATTTCCTATATGGTGGTAACCTTTTAAAATTGGGGGATTTGATACCTGTCAAACTGGTAATTATATTTTGCTGTACTCAAAGCTTTGAGTGGTGTGTGCCAGGCTTTCTTCAGCAACAGCGTCTCTGTCAAACTGCCACTTACTCAAGGGAAAATTTGGGTTGCAAGGAGGGCCAGGGCTGTGCATATAGGATGTGGAACAAGCCACAGGGTGGCTGTAGGCCAACACAGGACCAAGTCACTTTGAAAAGGCAACTGTGAATGTTGCATTCATGGTAACACAGTTCAGAGTAGGATGAGGGGTCAGACAGCAGAGAGGTGCCCAACACCAGAACTCTACAGAGTGAAAGTCACTGGGTCCCTTGGCCTTTGAGGCCAGGGCACTGCTGGGTGACATTCCTAATTCCCCTCTGCGGCATTGTATGCTGGGTGAAGCAGTTGCTGGACTGAAGATAGAGTGCTTGGACTTGCTCCATGGCTTCAATGACCAGGGCAACACAAGGCTGGAGACAGATAAGTGAGTCTCACTGGTAAAGTGAGTTCTACATCAGTGCCTCTCCAGCTGCTTTCTGCTCTGCCACTAGATAAGGGGAAAAAAAATCAGATTTTCAGAGTTTCTGTGGTTTCAAATGTCTCATTGTATTTGTATTAACTCAGTGGGATGTGAGGATATGATAGATGGGGTGAAGAAGAAAAGTGCAAAACTGAAAATGAAGAAAAGTGCCGTCCTGTTCAGTACAACCGATTCTACCCTAGGCTGAAGAAGACAGGAAAGAATGACAGACAAGTGCTCACCAGCAGTTGAAAGGCAAACATGAAAAAGAGCTGAGGGTAAGTAAGAGTGATTCTGCAGGAAAGAAAAAAAAAAAAAAAGGAAAATATCTGACCTAGATAAAAAGATCCTGCCCACCATTTGCAAGGTCAGGAGAGGTAATGAGGAGAAGAAGATGTGCAAAGGACTGCTACAAAATTCTTGCTGGGTTTTGAGCCTACAGAAGGAGGCTCAAGAGGAAATGCAAGGTAGCTGTGCCCCACCTGTGTGCTGGCAACACCTGGGTGCAGGTGAGGTTGAGCACAGCAGAAATAACCTTGTTCCCTGGTCATCGTGCAGTTCCTCCCCAAATCAGGTAAAAGCTGAGAGGTAGAGGCTGGTGTGTGCAGCAACGGGAGACTGCTATATGTTAGCTTGAAAGTGAGATTCTTTTACTCAATGCTCCACTTAACAGTAACATCTCAGTTCCCACTGTGTGCAGTATCTCCTCAGCTCTTCCGATATGTTTTTCTCCTGCCCTGAGAAGGGTCAAATCTCAAAATAAGAATGTCCATCTCAAAATAAGGACTCATAGCTCAGCTGAATGATGTCATCTAATGCCAAACTGTCAATAGGGGAAGAGTTTAAAAATATCAAGAGATACAATGAGAAACAGCAGAATAGGAGTAGTGAAATGAGGTTGATAAAGGAAGAGACACCTGAAAAGTCTCGTGGGAGGTCTGCTATGCCAAGGCACGGCCTCTTGGGATAAATGTGAGCATTCCTATGAAACCATTCATAAATTATGTGAACTGTTTGCTTTTAAAAGCTTTGTAGCAGAGACAGCCTTCCCTAGCAAGTCACCTGTTAACTCTCTTCTTTGCCTGTTGTGAGTACCCTGACTACAAGGCTTTCTTACACTGATGAGTTATCCAGTCTCACCCCTGCCAGCAAGGTTTGCTCTGTATGGAGCTTAGTCCCAAAAAAATCAGCAGAAAACTTGCTTGGTCAAAACTGAAGCCGTTGTACTTGGACATTGATGTATTGTGTCTGTACCCTGGACTTGAAGAAAGTTTTTGTTAAGTGTTCAAAGTGACGGTTAAATTCTTCTTTAATTTCTAAAAGTTCCTTGGGTCATTTTGATTTGTAGAAATAACTAGGGAATCATCCTGTTTCAGTCTGAGTCCATTTAAATTCAGGACAAGGTCTGGATCACATATCCCTGTGGCCAGGATTGGATCTCCGACCATAACTAAGGCTTTGTGTTTGAACTCTCTCTTGCAAATTGTCAAGGAACATATGCACATTGCTAAAACCTTCTGTGAGATGTATTTAAGTAATGGTAGGGTGTTTTTGGTTTTTTTTGTGGAAAACCATTTTACACTTGTTTTTTACTTGTCTTTAGAGACTGACAGTGAACACAAAAAGCCCCATGTGTAACAGGAAAATAAATCTTTTATCTGCTGGCTTTCATAAACGTGGCACACAATGCCTTTTTCCACTCTAGAACTTGAGAAAATATTGATTTGATTCATTTAAGTGAGGAATGCCCACAAAATGAAACTTTTTTTTTTTTTTTTCCCCCCTGGAACGATGACCTTGGGCAGATTAGAGAAGATAGGTAAGAAATCCAGCAAGTATTTGTCAAAAGCTTCTAAGACAGTGCAAACTCCGGTGAGTTCAAAAGCAAAAGACTTTTAGTCTTCATACGACTGACAGGGTCATAACGTTTCAAGAATGCCAGGAATCCGTGTGGCTGTTCCATTAAACACCCCTGATTAGTGAACGTGCTGATAAACTTCGAGTGTCAGAGGTCAACATTGTGGAGCCAAGGTACCCCAGGTATCTGAAAATGTCTCCAGAATCCATGCTCCTCTCGCCCAGTTAACCCCTTCCCTCACTCCACCCATAGAGGGTCAAAGATGGAAAGAGAAGGACGGTCCAAGACACAAGATTTTCCAGGCAGTTCTGCAAAGATGTAGAGTTATTCGGAGAAGTATGGAAAAATTACCTCAGGCACCTCCCATGGAAATGTTCTTGGCAGCTGTCTGCTCTTTGATTTCAGCCTGAGCTCGCAGTTACACTATGTGTAAAATCTGTGCCGCCGCTGGCTCATCCAAACTCTTCCCTCAGCTTCAGGTGATACAACGACGGCAGCAGGCCGTGCATTAAAATAACTCCAGAGCTATCAAATTGCAAACGTGACTGCAGAATGCCACCCCCTGACTACCCAAAGCTCTCTGCTCCGCTCAGGTTCGTCGCAAGAGCTACAGCTATACTCCCGCCAAGTGTCTGTAGCGAGCAATTGGGAAAGCCGTGAAAGTCTGGGGTGATTGCCTTGACTGTCGCCTTTGCACGACTGCAGCAGCACAGTCAGAAGGGTCCCAGGAAAGGCTGCAATATCCCTGCAGCTCCCTGGGGTGGTAGCCCATTTTTCAGGCAATTATTTTAAGTGGCAAGTCCACCCCAACGCAGCAGGGACTTAGCTTCTGCCCTGCTCTCCCAGGCTCAAAGTTTAACGGGTCCTGGAATACAGGGTTTTCATTCCCTGCTCTGATTATGAGCTGGTAAGGCTACTGAGGATTCATGTCAGCTGAGGGACACAGTCTGACCCCATCCGTTTCTTTGAAAATCAATAGGAAAGATGTGGGAGAATGCAAGGGAAGCAGGAACAAAGTAAAGACAAGTGATGTCCTGCAATGGCTGTAATGATTCCGAAACAGGCAAGGTCACAGATAATTAGGAACCTAATTCTCCTCGGAAAGAATCTGTCAAGTTACTTCCCTACCTCAAAAACAGTTGCTGATTGATGTTATTTATGGGCTAACAAACTCATTGAAGGTAGTTTGAATGGAGGCTGTGCAGTCTTTACTATCCAGGTGGTGTTTGGTAGCTACAGCTGCAGAAGAATCCCCAGGTAAAGAGGTTTTCACTGTTTTAGCAACAACAGCCTTGAGGACCTGTTTCAGAAAGGTGTCAACACTCCTGCAAGTGACAGCCACAATGGAGCAGTTCTGTTGATCAAACCCTCGACAGTTTATACAAAAGAAATCTCCCCATTTGGATGCTTTACTGTGATGCAGTTGTTTAGAAGTGTTATGAAGCAGGGAGAAAAGACACAGGAACAGTGGAGCTGCCTTAGCACCAAGCAAAAGCATGCAATGAGCCCGAGGCAGGTGAGGAGGCTGAGCAGGCACTACCACGAGCTTTGCAGAAGGCACCAAAACTTGAGGTCTCTTTCTCAGCATATATCACAATTAATGCTCCAGGCAGAGGATGCTCAGCTCTAGTAGGATTTTGAAGCCAAGGCTGCATTTGAAGCTCCAAGCAGCAAAGCAAGGGAGTCAATAGCTAACATGAGATATCACAGTCTTTCCTCTCTATCACTTTTCTACATGGCTGGTTTTGGTTTTAATTCTGATTGTAAAGCAAAGGAAGTGGTGGTCTCTGCCAGGAGAGAGGTAAAAGGTGTTAACAATAAGTAATTGGATTTGCTAAGGAGTGTGGGTCTTCTCCCTGGACTTTGCATGTGCTTGGAGCTGGTGGCAAGGAACATATGGCATGGATCCAGACCCGAAGCAACTTCCAAACAGTAGAGATGGAAGGCAAATTTGGACTTCAGCACAAGCAGGGTTGTTAGCTCAAAACATATAATGCAAAATTGACTCAGCTCAAAGGCCAGGGCCACAACCAGTGGAGTAGCAACCCCACGATCACAAAGTTTTGGGATTAAGCTGGGTGGCAGAGACAGCTTGCTGAAGGAGGAGGCTGCAGGAACCTCCCATGTAGGTATAATTAAAAAAACACTGTAATTGTGAACTGTGTTCTCAGAGATTTCTTAGTGTGACAGCTTTGCCTGAGCCATTGTAAGGAGTGTGGGCAGCAGCAGCTGATCTTCAGGGTAGGAAATGAGAAGATTCACAGTGTAGAGCAGAACAAAGCCAGTTTTGTTAGATGAAGCTTGACCACGTCTGGGAAACTGTGTACAAGCTGGGGAGCCAGCTCAGCTCTTGGAAAATTTGTACATCAATGTCCCTGTGCCAAAGGTTTCTCTGATGTGTTATGAGGACAACTTTGCCTCTCCTGTGAGCACTGGAAAGATAAATGCTTTGAAGATAGTGGAGTGTGCTGAGTCTGCTGATGCTAGAGGATCTCAGGGCATACCTACACCAAGGTGGTGGGATGGCAGTTTATGCAGATCTTTCTGATTAGACAGGCTCCATGTGGATTGTGCTACCGTCTCAACTACTTTTGTGGAGGCTGGGACCTTGTGTGGCCACAACTAAACTGCTGTTAATTTGCAGGCAACCCCCTGAAAGCAGCTGAGGTCTGTGCCCCCTTCAGCCATATTCACAGATCTGCACGTGGAGGCATGAGTCTCACATGGTCACCATCAACTCACCTTTGGGTTTCTTTCTGCCTTTTTTTTTTTTTTTGTTTTTGTTAATTTTAATTATTGCAGACTGTATTTGGAGAGGGACTGTCCAGTCCTCCCGGGATTATGGATTACTGCCAGTACCAAAACTGGGTTGGATCATACAGCACTCGGTACAAAATCTGACCTGAACAAAAGCATGTATTTAGTTTCTCTTCCTTCATCCCTGTGGATCTACTCTCCTTCACACAGATCACTTCCACCTTTCTTCTTCAGTTTAAGGTGGCCCTAAAATATGGAGAAATGATACCTATAGTAAATGGGTGCTTTCACTCTGTAGTATCTTTATTCTGCTGCTTTGGCCTCCCTCATTTTATTAGGTGAGCCTTTGTTTCTAAGCAGGTCTATACTGGTAGGCAGATGTAAATTGGATCTGTAGGGGACTGAACCTAGATATTTGTTAACAGAGTATCTGTGAACTTTTGCATTTCCGGTTGAAAAAAAGGCTACTACCTGAAGAGGAAAAGAGTCAAGATCCAATGATGCCATGTGTTATGTGTGCATGTGTGTCTCAGCAATGAATAATACCCTATTTAATCAACATTCACCCACTTCTTCCCTTTCTACTATTCAAAGATTATTCAAACAAACAAACAAAACAAACCACCCAAAAAACCCCAAAACCAAAATAAAAAACAAAAACAAACAAAACAAAACAAAAACCCCAAAACTTGTAAGAGGCATGAGCACAACTTTTAATTCACAACAAAACACTACAAGTGCTGCTGTTGCTCTGTACATGATAGGCTTTGTCTTTCTTTCCATCTCTGAAGTGTCTGGAGCCCAGACTTGTACCCAAAATTTCAGACATGGTTTTGTGGCCTCATAGTTTCTATTGAGTTTTTTAAAAACAAAATGAAACAAAACAAAGCAAAACAAAACAACCAACCAACCAAACCCAAGCCTTGTTTTAATAATGTGACCTGCATTTTCATAATTTCTAATGTCTGTGGCATCCCTCCAGATGTGTTTCTGCCTGCCTGAGCTCCTGTCAATACTTATTAATTTCATGGCAATCTTTTCAAGTGTGTTTGGAAACAAACAGGAAAAAGCTACTCTAAGGTCAAGAATGAGCCCAGAGAATTTAAAGAATTATCATACTCCCTGCAATAGTTTCTATTTCTGTACCTTTTTTCTATCTTGCTCTTAAAATGGGCTTCACACATACAACTCTCTAAAACAGCCCTGAAGTGAGAAGTTGTTACCCAAGTCCTAGAAGTGAGAGGAAGAAGAAGCACCAAGATCTCAAAGTGAATTAGTGAGTCAGTGGTGAAGAAGGAGGTCCAAGGTTCTAACTCCTGCACATGCTCTTCTGATGGAGAAGTGAGACATGGACATCTTGCTTGGCGTGAGCACTTTGGCCACTTAACCATCCACTGGAATTACCAGAAGGATAAATGGTGTTGAAAAACTTGGAACTCTAAAGGTAGTAACACCAAGTGAGGTCAACGGGTCTTCAGTGTGCAAAGTGCTTACCCAGAGCTGGAGCTTTCTCAATTTGATGTGTTTAACAAGTCAGTGTAACCCAAAAGCTAATTATTTAAACTTAGAAATAAAACTTGGTTTTCTCTGGGAGGACCACAGCAGAGGCTACTTGCTTTGGAAGTTTGTTGTTGTGCCCCATTCATACAGCCCAAGAGCTGTGTTTATGGCCTTCAGCTCATCAGAAGAAAAGTGAATAAACCATCTAGAGCTGAAAAAAAATTAGACAGGTATGACAGCAGTCCTGAATGAAGTGTGCCCCAATACCGTGTGTGACTGGTGTCTTGGTAAACACGGCCTCTTGTCCCGGTGCCTGTCCCAGCGGGAATGAAAAGCTTCCCAGACACAGGCACTCACTGCAGGGCTGGTGAGCTCAGGCAAGACTACTTTCTGACACTCTTCAGTACAGTGCGAAATGCTTCTAAAGAAAGGGCGGCCAAACCTGAAACAGCAGTAACAGGCGAAGGGGACAAGTCCTGTGGGAGAAGGTCAGGGTGGGAGCCCGGATCCCAGGAGCAATCCCGGGCTGTCGCAGGGGGCGGAAGCCGATGCCCGCGGAGCTGCGATGCAGCCTGAATGAAGCAAAGAGAGTTTACAGCGTCCTGTGGCAAAGAGAGCCACAACCAGTGCCGCGCTGGAGAAAAGTGATGGCAAGAGGGTAGCCCCCTTCTTTCTCGAAGGAACGCCGCCAAGTCCCGGAGACCCCCGCGTCGCGGTAGGTGGGTGCCGCGGCGGTGGCGGCTCCGCTAGCGGGTGCCGCGGCGGCAGTGCTCTCTAGCGGCCGGCACACGCTGCGGGCACCTAGCCTGGCCTCGGAGCCCGGCCTCGGAGCCCGGCCGAAGCTGCCTTGGAGAGGGTTTTGGAGCCTGTCTCCAGCCCGACTGGGTGATGTGGCTCCTCGGCAGCGACGGGACTGCTGCAGCTCCATGCCGCAGGGAGAGGCTGCAAGGGCCACGCCAAAGCGACTGTCGTGACCTCGTGTGGGTTAGGCTAAAGAGGGTTGGCATGGTTGGGCTGCATGGTTAGCCGGGAACATTTGGGCTGGTAAAATCTTTGTGTCATCCAATGAACCGCCACATGTCGGTACCAACAGCACGGTACGTGGCTGCTCAGTGTCCAAAATCCCTCAGCTTATCCCTCAGTTCATGGAGAAGTGGGACATGGACGTCTCAGTCAGGGTGAGAGCTTTGGCTACCTAAGTAACCACCCACTGGAATAACCAGCTAGGTATCAGAGATCCGGCTGTGCCAGTCTAGACTTGTACATTACATTGCACATTCAAAATGAAAAGAAAGGTTGAGTTTTGTGGAGGGCTTTTACCAGAGGAAATTGAAAAATATGTATCTGACATATCTGAAGACTTGGTTTTAACTTGCATCCTGATTGTTCCAGATGTTCCCCAGATGTCAAAGGGATGGCAGAACACATGTGTTTTAACAAGTTCTAACCTCAGTGTTGCCAAATAATTAAAAGCCCAGAGTTTGTTTTGATTTTTTCTTTCACTGGTAACTCTTAGATCTGTTAATTGTCTGCTAATCTAATTGAAGGTGAATTAGTTCCCTATAATTCCAGACAGTGTGACGTTGATGTACATCCTGACCCCAGCCACCTCCCCATCTTCTCTCTGGTTTGTGTGGCATGGAGCATCTCCTGGAAAAGAAGTGCTCTAAGCCTTAGCATTAATCAGTGCACACTACAGGGTTGTAAAAACAGGGAGCTGAGCTCGTCCAGAAAGAGCTTTTAAGACTCATTGCTTCCTTCTTTAGCACTTTCCTTCACTGAAACATTACAGGGCATGTGGAAGAGCAGAAGGCTGCAGGAGAGGTCAGAAATTGCCCCAGGCCACAAAACCTCCTGAGCAAGGCCTGGGTTCTCAGCGGTGGCAGCCAGGGCCTCTGCTGCAATGGAACTGTGACTCTGGGCAGGACCTGGCTGGTGCATCCCTCACCTCCTCCTTGGGAAAAGGTAGGGTGAAGGAAGGTGTGCTTCTGCCCAGGCCTTCCTTTCCTGTGCTTTTCTCCTTCTTTTTCAAGTGGGAAGTCAATATTCAACAAAAATTTAACATGCAAAAAAAAGTATTTTCCAAGAGGCTATGGTACAAATTCACGATCATTCAAAAGATCATTTCCATCATCATAATCTCTGGGTGCAAGGATATCAGCTGCTCCTCACACTCCTAGGACAAATTACTGCTTATGGGAAGGGGCTGGCTGCTATTGGTGTGGAAGGGACACTGTTAATGTGGAGGGGACACTGTTAGCATGGAGAGTGTGGAGGGGTTGCTGCTAGTGGCAGGGAGTATCTACAGTGCCTGTGGAAACTAGGAACCGGATTACAGGCAGTGCACAGCTGCAGTGGTTTCAAGTCACCTGTCTGAATAAAACAGATGCAACGTATGTGAATGGATTCACTGAGAAGCTTTGATCACGCCCCTTGGTAATGCTCGCCTGAAGCGAGTGCTGAGCTGCCCTGTGCTGTGAGGCATAGAACGCAGTCTGGGGCTGCTGCTTCCTGCAGAGCACGCTGCTCACAGGCTTCGTGGCGGGACGCTGTTCTGACACTCGCGTGTGAGTTACGGACCCCGGCACCACTTCCCGCCACGAGCGCTGCCGTTGTTTCGGTCCGTGGAAGAAACCCGACGCACCGAGCCGCTCCCACTGAGCCCACGCCGTTCCTCCACGCCGGTAGGGGGCGCTGGCGCACCCGCCGAGGAAAGCAGAGCGTCCGCTCCCGCTCCACTGCTTCGCCCCGTCGGGGCCGCGCTTCCGGCCGCCTGACCCGGCAATGCAAAGCGGGGCCATGGCAGCTTGCTGAGGTGCGGAGTGGGGCTATGTTGTGCCGCGGGAGCTCCTCGCTTTCCCGCAAAGCACCGGGCGGTTGCCGCTACCCCCTTGGAAGCGGCAGGGCGGGACGGGACGGTGGTGGCGCGGCTTCTCCCGGCCTCTCTTTGCCCGCAGGCCCGGGTTTGAAGCGGCTCCCCGGGCGTGTAGCTGCGGGCCGCCCCTGCGCCCCGGCGGGCGTCTCCGCGAAGGTCTGGCGCGACGGGGCGGGCACAAGCACGGGGGGTTGCGGAGCCCCGAGGGGAGGGCGCTGCAAAACCTCTTGTCTGTTTGGTTTTCATGGCCGTGTTTTACTGGAGGTGGTTTCGCAGCGAACGTGTTTTACGTTCTCCAGGCTGAGAGCTGCTTTTGGCTCCTGAGCTGCGCGCCGTGGTTTCCAGTGATCCCAAACCGTACCGTTAAACCTGTGGCACCTTGTGAATCGTCAGCTGAAGATGAAGACTGTTTTGATGGTCGCGGAGAAGCCTTCTCTGGCTCAGTCCATTGCCAAGATCCTCTCGAGGGGTAGGAACGAAAACGTGTCGGTTCAGTCCTGCTTGTGCTGGCAGTGACAGAGTCGAAGTGGAGGCTGCCTGCTGCCAAGGTTGCCAGATGCTGCTGTAGATGAAGTGAGGTTGGGAAGCACCCTGCCAAGTTAGTTTATTGTCATGGTGCAGGTCCACCAGGCAGTGGTGACTTAGGACAGGTTGCAGGTCATAGAAGAACTGAGTGGTCTTTCACATTCTGTGTATTTTTATGTGCCAATGCTGTTCAAGAATAAAGGAATCTGGTTTTGCTATTTTATTTAGCTGGAGTGTCTGTTAGTGTATATGGTTTCTAGAAAGTGCTAGTCCTGTAATAGGTTGCTGTTCTGAGATTTTTTTTTAAGCTATAGTAAATATTAGGCACTTAGAAAACAGAACAAGTTGATGATAACTGTATTGGTCTACAAAATAAGCTGTGATTTCATAAAGGGCTCTTGGTGGAAATGAAAGGATGGAGGAGATAATGGATAGTTTCAATTGAAAATGAAATGTGCTTTTATAAAAGGTCTACTGTGATAATTATTTGACATAAAAGCTTGGTCAGTGAGTAGAACTTTGTGCTCAGGAAGATCCTTGCTGTAAGAGCTAGGACAAAGAAGGTTGTCATTTCACACAAAATAACTGATTCCAGTAGTTTGTTTCATCCTGCCGATATGTCACCATCTTTCCACAGGAAGCATGTCCTCTCGCAAGGGCCTGAATGGTGTCTGCTCTGTGCATGAGTACACTGGGTCCTTTGTAGGGCAGAGTGCCCATTTCAAGATGACATCTGTGTGTGGTCATGTCATGACTTTGGATTTCATAGGTATTCGTTTTTTATCAAATGTTTTAATGGGTTGTAAAACTGTGACTAGAAAAAAATATTTGTGGAAATAATTCAGGAAGAATATTAGAACTAGGGAAGGAGGAGGATGAACAGATGCTTTCTGGTCATCAGTTCTTGATTCCTCTTGCTAGCTCTCTGGCTGACTTCTTGCATGACCTTGGACATAAACCATTTACGCTTCTGTGCCTGAATTATGTCCCTGGAAAATGAGGAGAGGTGAAGCTTAGTTTATGAGCTTGTAAAAGTGCTTTGGTGCTTTGCATGAAAAGTGATTAGGGAATGCAGAGTCCAAAGGGATGTTCTTTAAACTGCGGAAGAGGGACACCTGTCCCTAACTTGCTTTAACGTGTGGGACTAGTTGTGAGGCTGCTGTATTTTCTCTCATGAGAAAATACGTCCCAGGTTTTCTGAGGACTAAACTTTGAGTTATTTACACAATGCTTTGAATAGGCACTGTTTAACTGGTAATATTTCTACTTCAGAGCAATGGAAATGAATGGATGTGTTGGTAGGAGAAGGTGACACAGGATGCTTCATGGCATAACAAGGCTCAGACATAACAGTGTAAATAATGAACAGTAAAACAGCAGAATGTGCACGTTGTGTGCACTGAAAACAAGGCAAAAATAGCTCCTTCTCCTTCATCTGATCAGTTAATTGTACAACCAGAAGGTGTTTTTTAGCTCAGGTTAGAATTCCTGAAAGATGTATGTGTAGTGTTTCTTTCCTTCCTGGTTCAGAATGAGAGCTGCAATTCACATAATGCTAGGAGTGCTTGATACACAGTAAAGCAAGATGTGTTATGGTAGAGAGGTTTGAGGCAAGTCTTGTTTTCCAAAGTAGTGTTTTTTGCTGTTTGGTTGGTTGGTTGAGGTTTTTTTAATGTATATTTAGAGCTCAACTTAATATATTTCTGCTTTTTAGGAAAATACAACAGCTGGGACAAAGTGGATCCAGCAGAACTTTTTAGCAAAGCTCCCACAGAAAAGAAAGAAGCTAATCCCAAACTGACCATGGTGAAATTTTTGCAGGTATTCTTTCTAACAAGATTTATTTTAGATACTTTTTTTTTCCCCCTCGACATTCTGTTTCTTTTTTTTCATTGTTCCTATTCTTCCTCTACTGGAGCAATCAATGGCTTTATGCTTTTATCCTATCAAGAAAAATAAGTGCAATTGTACTGTGGTTCTGGAAAGCAATAAATATTATCAATTTGAAAGAGCAGTGTAGCATTTTGTTAAAAATACAAATTCCTGTAGATTCATAGAATAGTTTGGGCTGGAAGGGACCTCCAAAGGTCATTCATTTCAACTCCTTTGCAGTGAGTAGGGACATCATCAACTAGATCAGGTTGCTCAGAGCCTTGTCAAGCCTTACTTTAGATACCTCCAGGGATGGGCCTCAGC
>VWYK01063698.1:0-10453 GCA_013399775.1 Semnornis frantzii | reverse complement strand
ATTTAAGAAAACTGCTTAATTATTATGAAAGTTGTGGTGAAGGAAAAGAAAATAACTGCCCTTAAAGTTCTCATATTGCAGGGTCCCTAAAATGAACCACAGAAAAAACTCCATCAAGTGAGAGCATGCCAACCCTGTAAAGTCAACAGCTACATCTAGCCAGTCATTAACCCCTACATAAGAGATGTTGTTCTGAACCAAACTTACATTTCGTTTCTATTTCTTTGTTGCTATTATAAAGCAACCACTTAATGAAGGTTTCCATGGTAACATGNGTTTCCAGAAAAGTGATCAAATATATTTTCTTGTTTTTTTTTTTTTTTTTATTTTTTTTTTAATTTTTAAAGCTCTTTCATGCATTTAACATACAGATAAGTAGGATAATTTGCTAGGAATACTGTCTCTGCTTTCCTGCTATTATTTAACAGGAGCAAGGGAAAGTACAGAATGGTTTTCAATGAAACAGGAGACTTATTTTCCCTCCTCTGTAAGAACATTTTTAAAACTTTATGATTTACTTACATCTTTGGTTTCTGCGTTTGCTCTTGTACATAGTCATTTTGGAGAAATTCCACTTTCTAAGAAGTAATTGCCTTTGAACACGGACAAAAGAGATGAGATTGTGCTTCCGCTTTGTAGTGAAACAGTTGCTCACTGACAGAAGGTAACCAGCAGGCTCTCAGAGAAAAGGCAGGGTAATACCATTCTCCTAAAATCCAGGGGAGATGCTGGCTCCAGCTATTCTCTCTGTCACGAAGCTCAGAGACAAATGATACTTATTTTGATTTGTTTTTCCCCAAATGTGTTTGATACCAGGTACTAAAATCCAGAAAGCATATAGAATCATGTAGTCAAACAAAGTGAGGTAATGTACTATTCAACAGTCAGACATCAAAATTCCTTGGAAAAACCCTCATATAGTAAATACTGCATTAATGATCTCACAAACTAATGAAAAAAATAGGTCTTAGAAATTACACAAATGAGGGCATGAAAACGTTTTGAACTATTTTTTCAAGCAAAATTACTATTTAAAAAAACCAATAAATCCACATGTGTTGATCAGTGAAATTCTGACTGCCAGTCTGAGCTAATGGACAGGTTATTTAGGAAATACCATATAAAACGCAATGTATTTTTTTTGTGCCTATGTTTACTTCTTTCAATAATTTAATCTGAGGAAAGTTACTTAAGTGACATTCTGCTGATTATGCACTTTTGTAACTACTATATTGCCTGCTAGTCTGTTGAATCACAAAGGGGGAAAAAAAAAGAGACAGCATTGTATGATCTACACACGTGTGTGTCATCATTTCAGAAAATCCAGAAACAGAATCATAGACTCATAGAATGGTAAGGTTGGAAGGGACCTCAAGGATCATCTAGTTCCAACCCCCTGCCATAGGCAGGGACACCTCCCACTAGTATAGGTCACTCAAGACCTCCTCTAATTTGGCCTTGAACACCTTTAGGGAGGGAGCAACCACAACCTCCCTGGGCAATCTGTTCCAGTGCCTCACCACCCTCACTGTAAAGAACTTCCTCCTAATATCCAGTCTAAATCTCCCCTCTGCCAGGTCAAACCCATTGCCCATCTTCATTACAGGGAGCAGGGCAAAAGGGGAGGAACTCTTGCTATATTGGGGAGATGAGAGTGATGACAACATTGAAGAAAGATACCAATGGCAGCTATGGAGCTGGAAATTCCAGATATATACAGTAAATATAGTGCCTGAATTGCCTTCAGAACTACTACTAATAGTCTTATTGCTTTTTTTAAAATGCAGAGATTAACAACAGCTCCCTAAATTACTCAAATCTAAAATCTTTGGCTTACATTTTAAAAAAAAATAATGTCTGGTATCTATGAATCATCCCTCTTTCAGGAAGTAAAATTCTCCTTTTCAAAGAAAGGAACAATTTACAGCATCTGTCTGAAAACAACTAACAACTAACCTGCTGTTACTTTCTTAATTAATTTAAAAAAAAAAAAAAAAAAAGAAATGTCTTTCTCACACTCGCCCAACCAAAAATNTTGGAGCGGGTCCAGAGGAGGTCATGAAGATGGTCAGAGTAGCAGCTCTGCTATGAGGACAGGTTGAGAGAGTTGCGGCTCTGCAGCCTGGAGAAGAGGAGGCTTCCAGGAGACCTTAGAGTAGCCTTCCAGTATCCAAAGGAGGCCTACAGGAAGGTTGGGGAGGGACTATTGACAAGGTCTTGCAATGACAGGACAAGGGGCAATGGATTTAAACTGGCAGAGGGGAGATTTAGACTGGATGTTAGGAGGAAGTTCTTTCCAGTGAGGGTGGTGAGGCACTGGTATGGGCTGCCCAGGGAGGTTGTGGCTGCTCCCTCCCTGGAGGTGTTCAAGGCCAGGTTGGAGGAGGCCTTGAGTGACCTGTACTAGTGGGAGGTGTCCCCTGCCTATGGCAGGGGGTTGGAACTAGATGATCCTTGAGGTCCCTTCCAACCTTACCATTCTATGATTCAGGCATTCAGTATTCACCTGTCCTGACATTGGCACAGCCCTGGCTACCTAAGCAAGATCTTTATATTGGTTCCGTTCCTCCACTCTTTCTCTCTCTGTCAAAACCTGACCACATATCTTTTAATATGCTTTGTATTTGCATGAGGATAAAGTGTAGCCTCAAGAAAGTGCACATAATGGGTACAATTTTTTTTTTTTAGATTTATTATTTCAACTATAGTTATCTCAAAAATTTACAGCTGAAGTAGCACCATCTCTATTGTGTAGTTTGGCAGAGAGAAGGGAAATTGCAAAGCACATCAACAGTGACAGGAAGAAAAATCTAAATCATTGATAAATGTAGCAGCAGACAAAATGTCTGTACGGTATAGAAAGAACTTGCATGCCATATACTCAAACAGTACTGCACAGTTTATACTCATTGAAGCCAGTATTTCTGCAGCAATTTATATACCTTGAGGATAATTCCACATTTTTCCTGTTGTTGGAGTTTTTTTCCCCTCTGATTTAATTTCCAGTTGAACTAGGTCTGTGATCTGACTCAGATTCCAGAGATCTGTGGTCTGACTTTAGATTTGCTGCTTCAGGTAGCAGTTTTTCTTTGCTCCTTTCCTACTTGTACATGAAGGTTCTCATCCATATTATTCTGTTCAAATGTTCCTTTTTACATTGATGTGGTAAGATGTCTTCAGTCTTTTTCCTCAGTCCAGATTAGATTTTAAACACAGAATTCACTGATTCTATGAGTCTTAAGTTAGATAGGTATCATGCCTTTTCCTTACCATTAAGGGCTATTTTCTTTGGTTAATTTTTATCATGCCTTTAACCTACACATATATTACTAGCTCTATTTACTATATTATACACAGCATGTGCAACAACATGAATTTTTTCCACTGTTCTTTTGTGCGTTATTTTATCACAACATGTATTTGTATGCAAATATCTTGGTAATGATATAAAAATACAAACTGAATGCAAATTTCATGGGATACAAATTATTACAAATCAATGGTTCCTAAAACACAGTCTTTATTGTTCTTTCAGTGTGCTAATTGCAACTCTGATGGCTTCTGCAGAGCGGAATAGAATCATAGAATCATAGAATGGTAAGGTTGGAAGGGACCTCAAGGATCATCTAGTTCCAACCCCTTGCCATAGGCAGGGGACACCTCCCACCAGTACAGGTCACTCAAGGCCTCCTCCAACCTGGCCTTGAACCCCTCCAGGGAGGGAGCAGCCACAACCTCCCTGGGCAACTTGTGCCAGCATCTGAAATTATATGTGTAGAGATAAACATTTAACTTCAAGTAATAAACACTCCTTGATACAATTACTGATCTATTAAAATTATATACTTGACACATGGAGCTTTTACTGGTAAACATTTGGACAATTATCTGTCAACAATGCTTTTTAACATGGTGTAATACTAGATAAATAACATTTGTTTTACCAAGAAATGCCATTTATCTCTTAATGCAGTTTTATGATGACATATTCTCTTTATGATGTAATTTGGAGAGAGCTTAAAATATTGATCAAACCATATTCCTGACTAACACTGATACAATACTGAACAAGCTGCGGTAAGCACTACATCTGTATTCCATGTGTTTAAAAATCAAAGAGTTCCATGAATGCTTGTCAAAAGAGCACAAATCTGGCTAGCATTCCTGAAGCAGACAAGAAATAAAGACTGGTGGGAGTTCCAGGTAGGCAAAAATTTATTAAAATATTACCTGTAGACTAAAGGACTCATTTTGGCTCCTTAAACATCCATGTCTAGCACTACTTCAACAATTTATGATGCCTGAGACACCCACAAAGTGCCAGAAAAATATGGCACAGGACCTGTGGGAAATGTACAACCTTCTGGAGTACTCTTATGAAGCCAAGGCCATCCTAAATACTTTTAGGCAAAATATTTAGGCAACTGAACTCAGCCCAAAGAGTTTATATTCTAACCTCTGTCTGATAACTGTTATGATTCTCTGTGGTGGGTTTTTTTGTTTGTTTTGTTTTAAAATATTTATGGTCACTGCTTCAAAGTGCTCTCAGGTCTCAATCCTGCAAGAGTGTTTGTTAGAACACAGTCCACAGCTGATTGTGTGAATTAAAGAACTGTGTGGATAAAAGAGAAGTCATGGGGCATAATACTTTCAAATCAGCAGTACTTTCTTTTACTAAAGCCAAGAGGCCTGTCAAAATGTTTTAACACTTTTCCTTTACTTCAGCCAATTTTAGTCTGCCGAAGTGTCATATCCAGAAGAATGTAGAGTTTTCAAGGTTTCATTAAAACCTCTAGTATTCATCAAATCTGCGTTTAGCCTGAAATTTCTTACATTCACAGGATTCCCATCATTTAGTAACTTTTGGGGGAAAAAACAACAAAACAACAAAAAAAATAAGAATCGCAAACCCAAGAAATGCAGGAGAAAGGTTTTTCTGGAGCCGTTTGATTTTAAGAAAACTGTTTGGCTGATACTTTTCTCTATTATCTTCTACATTTCTGCTCACTTTTTTACTTTTCTTCAGCACTATCAGACAGTAACAACACTTCATCACAAAAGAGGCTTTTTCAAATAGCAGGAAAAAAGCCCCCAACTACTGGTCATCCTTTCACCATCATCAATTTTCTCTTTATCAATGAAGTTCCTTCACTAGAATATAATTTGTCTTATCATTATATTAGTGTTTGTCTACAATTTTTAAGGACTTCGCTGTCCTCACTTCTCTCATTAGGCTGAGCTCTTTTTATCACCAGGTATCACTTCCACTTAGCAATATGATTATAGAGGTATGAAATAAAGCCAACCATCTTATTTGTCAAGTAGGAACCCATATTGCCTTCTCTTCCTATCTCTTGCCTCATTCACAGAACATTCTCATTCCTCCAACAAGTGTGTTCAAAATGCATTTGGATACTTTTCTGTGACTAACAATTTCCTACAAATGTAAGGTTGCAATCAACATCTGCATGTCTGAAAGTAAAATCTGTATCTATTAGTAAAGATAGGAATTTAAAAGAATGACAAAATATTAGGACAAAAATAACCAGCTGTGTAGAGGCACTGCAGAATGTTTCTTAAATGAAAGATTGACTCAGAACACAAGGAAAAAAAAAGTAAAAAGCAAGAGTTAGTGAATAAGACGTAACCTCTGGAGGTTAGAACAGTCATGGACATACATTATGGTAATAGAGATTTAAATTAGTCGTTTGGAAGTCAACTTGCTATTGGTGAAAGTAGTTATATATTGTTTAAGAAGAACTAAAGGATTTTAGAATAGGCTAGATATCTCAGAGGAACCTGCTTAGGAGATGTATATGGTAGTTCCTTGTGACTTGGTAGTGCTACGTTAACAGCTGGACTTGGTAATCTTGAAGTCTTTTGCAATCAAAACAAGTCCATGGTTCTACAGTGAGATGATATCTTGTAGTTTCTTTCAAGCTGTACTTATGATCCCATATGCCCAGACAAAACAGCAATTGTTGTAAGATGCAGTTCTAACCAATATTTCATCTGTGTCAGTCCTTCAGCCTACCTATTATTCATAGACCATTTCAAGGAGGAGGACACTAGCATAACATGGCTTGATCCTAATAAGAGTGAAGCCTATAATGTCCTGATCCTGGAAGACCAACCTCTGCTCTTGATAGTGGAGCATCTTCTCCAGCTGGGAATGAATGAGATCACTTGGGGTCGAACTCTGCTCTGAATCCTTCTATGTATAGACACTGGTCTGCAAATTCAGGCACCTACAGATATACGTTATGAATATCCTTGAGAATTGCACTGTGTCCTCAATTACATTTGGGTAGTTTGCATGAGATTCAGAAGACCTACAAAATAAGGAAGCTTGAACCTTCCACTTTGCAATTCAGAATGATGGTTTTACACAAAAAGCTACTCCACATCTTTCTCCCCAGTCCCAAAGATTGACAGAGGTTCTAGAAAGGTTTGATACTTTACCAGATTAAAGTCTGTCATTAGCCACATAATTACAGAATTCTGAAGTGAAACTTGTCCAACTCTATTCTGTTCCTAGATCCTAAAAGGAATAATGCAGCTATGAATACCTGATGGCGCGTGGTTCTTTTCTCAAAAACGTACTAAACACAGTAAGTACCGATCCCTTTAGACTGGCAGCAATAACATAAAGCTTTCTGTTCTTCCATCTGAGGAACTTTTATCTATTATTTTAAACCAGGTATAAGATGATATTCTTCTCTGAAACATGTGAAAAAACACCCCAAAAAACCAAACAAGTTAAACCTCAGGCTCCTACAGTGGAAAGGCACATCTTCCCTTGTGCTTTGGTAAGTGGAAAAATGGTAAGTCAATCTCAGATAAATGTCACTCTGACTCATTTCACTTTACACACTTTGTAAGATCCAAGTTTGTTCCTGTTATCTTAGAACAGTTTCTTTCATAATCCATCTCAGTTCTTAAAAAGTTTGTTCTTAGCTAGCCTCCGTCTGGTTTTGAGTAATTTTGTTTTCTTTTATCTAAGTCCTGGCTTCTTTTCATCTATTATTTCATAGAATCATAGAATCATAGAATAGTAAGGTTGGAAGGGACCTCAAGGATCATCTAGTTCCAACCCCCTGCCATAGGCAGGGACACGTCCCACTAGTACAGGTCCCTCTAGGTCTCCTCCAACCTGGCCTTGAACACCTCCAGGGAAGGAGCAACCACAACCTCCCTGGGCAGCCCATACCAGTGCCTCACCACCCTCACTGGAAAGAACTTCCTCCTAACATCCAGTCTAAATCTCCCCTCTGCCAGTTTAAATCCATCGCCCCTTGTCCTGTCATTGCAAGACCTTGTCAATAGTCCCTCCCCAACCTTCCTGTAGGCCTCCTTTGGATACTGGAAGGCTACTCTAAGGTCTCCTGGAAGCCTCCTCTTCTCCAGGCTGCAGAACTGCAACTCTCTCAGCCTGTCCTCATAGCAGAGCTGCTACTCTGACCATCTTCATGACCTCCTCTGGACCCGCTCCAACAGTTCCATGTCCTTCCTGTGCTGGGGGCTCCAGAAGTGCACACAGGACTCCAGATGGGGTCTGATGAGAGCAGAGCAAATGGGTAGAATCCCGTCCCTTGCCCTGCTACCCACATTGCTCTTGATTATTTAATCTGATCTTTGCCCTGATTCGTTTTCATTCCTTCTGCTACATTTTTTAGTTGCTAGTTTGGCTGGGACTTTTCATTATCTTGTATTTCACCTTGATGAGGTTGTCATAACCCAGCAACAACACTTCTAAGTTACTTTCCCACTATATCTAAGCACTCATTTATCAATTGAGAGTCTTAAGAGATGCTTTCCTTCAAAATTCTGAGATTATAGGACTAAAACACACTTATCTTCCATTAAGTATTTCTCTGAACATAAACAAGGATTCCACTCAAAACCATCTTTTCTATTTTCATTTATACAATTCAGATTGCAAATGATAATTAAAGAGATGGTCTTCATTTTTCTGTTCATTGAACTATTCCTTAGTAATTCAATTTCTTAGTCATGGTACTAGGAAAACTTCCATGTATTTCACCTTGCTGTTATCTTTTCAATGTTCATAGTCTTTAATGTTTTGTGCAACATATTGCAGTTCTCAGATTTTCCTAAATACATCACAAATAGAATACTGTACTTGGGAACACACTAATCTAACACAAATTTGTAGACAAATGGCTATAAGATGTACAGTAATAATATCTATCCATGCTAATGAGTACCAGATTAAGAATTTCATTAGTCTAGGTTATTGAAACCATCCTAATGTGTCTAGAACTAGCATTTCAAAATGCAATATCATCTTGGAGCGGGTACATCTCAAAACATACTGCAAATACAAAAGAGTAGACAAATGCCAGATAGGCAGCAAAAGCAGTTTTGCTGAACTGAAAAAACTATTTAGGTTTTTAATAGACTAATAAATGCTCAAATGCCTACTCAAAAAAAAAAAAAATCACATACAACATTTCTAGAGAAGCTAAGTGCTGAATACTGGTAAGATTTCATGAAAGACACAAGACAAATTTTTCCATCAAGCTATCTGGATTCTATTTAACTAACAAATTCATTCCAATTCAGTATAGAGAGTTGATTTTAATGGCAATTATATCCACTGTGTCATATTCTGCAAACAAATTACAGACATTTCAATTTGATTAGTAACATGCAATACAGTGCTATCCTGGTTTACTTTTCACATTCCCTGTAATTATCAAAGTGGTGAGACACTTCAACATGCTACATTTAATGGAACGAACCTTCAGAACAGAATCATAACTCAAGAACATTACAAAAATGCATCTCACACTTAAGTATCTTGATTTTGCACAAGTGCTCAGAAGTACTTGGACACATCAAAGAGACCATTTGCTATCATCACCAGTGCACCGTGAGATTCTGCTTTAAAGTTTTCACCTGTTTATTGAAACAGTTTTAATACAGATTCCAAATTAATTTTCAGTTCTTCACTTTAGTGAACACCGTCTCACTTTGTCTACAAAACAGAATAGGGAGAACTTGAAAAAAACTCCTTGTGAAACAAATGAGGCATTTAAAATGTCAATTCAGAACTCACAGCAATGCAAACTGATAAAGTTTTATGCTACAACCAATAAACAGCTGCTGCTTCAACCTTTCATTTCAGACTAATGCTTTTATAACAATGAGAAGAAAGCTGAACGTGTTCCACTTTCTCATTGTATGGGATCTTTCTTTCACAGTGTGTAGGACTCAAAAACATTTTAGTCATAATCAATCTATGTAATGGTTGGCTTGAGAGGAAGAATAAGGTCTTTAACAGAGACGAAAAGTACAAGAAGATGATCGATTTTCGGAGTGATGGAAAAAGCTGTATTGTATCAATTCACCACCAGACCATGTTAAAGGATGTAACACTATCAACACATATATGACAGCATCCTTTGAATTACAGAGCTCTTGCTCACTCTGTGCAATACACCAAAGTGACCCCAGCTTCACAATTGCTCCCACTTTTGGGTTGCTTTTGTTATGGTTTGTGTTTGTATGCTTATGTGGGGTAAGTGTTAAAAATGTTATTACATCAAAAATTTTAAAGCAACTAATTTAATGTCTTAATTAGATTGGTGGATGTGTGGGGAGGAAGCATATTTTCCCAAGTCTAAATGAGGCTGCACATCTTTGTTGGGAAGGACATGGACCTACTGGAGTAGGTCCAGAGAAAGGTCACAAATAATGATCAGAGGACCTCTCCTATTAAGGCGGGTTGGGGTTGTTCAGCCTGGAGAAGAGAAGGCTCTGAGGAGACCTGAAGAGGGCCACAAGAAAACCCGGGAGGGACTGCTGACAAGATCTTGTAGCTACAGGACAAAGGAGAATGGTTTTAAACCAGAGCAAATCAAAGACAATTTCTGAGTCAGTGGTATTCTACATAGAAATATAGGATTTTCTTTGTGATAATAGTAGGTGAAATAGGAACCAAACATTTTAAAGAAATAAAAGAGTCATCATTAGTAATAAAGGGCATCAGATTATGCTTTGGCATTATGAAATATCTCCAAATCATGAATCATAGAATCGCAGAATCATTTTGGTTAGAAGACATCTTTAAGATCATCAAGTTCAACCATTAGCCCAGCACTGCTAGGTCACTGTGTCCCTCAGCACCACATCTACAAGTTTTTTGTTACCTTCAGCGATGAGGATTCTACCAGTTCCCCAAGCAGTCTTCTCCAGTGCTTGAAAACTCTTTTGGTAAATATCCAATTTAAACTTCCCTTGGCACCTCCCTACCCACTGTTTTCTCTTGTCTCATCACTTGCTATTTGGGAGATGAGACTGACCCCCACCTCACTACAACCTCCTTGCAGGCAGTTGTAGAGAATGAGATCTTCCCTGAGCCTCCTTTTCTCCAAGCTAAAGAACCCCGATTCCCTCAGAAACTCCTCATAAGACTTCTTTTCTAGAC
>VWYK01063677.1:0-10912 GCA_013399775.1 Semnornis frantzii | reverse complement strand
CTCTGTGACACTGTGGCACTGCATGGCCCTGTGTGTCAGGAAGGGTTTTGATTGTCTTGTCATGATGGTGGTGGTAGGGCTGAGTGGTAATGGGTAAGGAGCAAGGGGAAGGCCCCCAAGGCAGATATCCTGCAGGCATCCTGGCAGAGCACTCAGCCAGGGTCAGGAAGCAGACCCAGAGCTCACAGCCAGCAGCCCTCGTGGAGGGCTTCACCTTTCCAGATGTCTGCTGCACATAGGGAATGCAAGCAGCAGAGAGCAGAGAGTCCTGGAGTGTGTGGAAGAGACCTTCCTGGCCCAGCTGGTGAGGGAGCCAGCTAGGGAAGGTGCCCTGCTAGGTCTGCCTGGCTGCTCCTTGGGAGGCAATCCTGCAGAGCCGTGGAGGAAGGCTGGCATTGCTCAAAGACATCTTTGGGGAGCAGGAGCAGGCTGGCCTGGTGTGCCACGAGAGGAACTTTCTGTTCATCTGTGGAGTCTCTGGAGAGATTCAAAACCTGCCTGGGTGTGTTCCTGTGTGATCTGGTGTAGGAGATGCTGCTCTGGCAGGGGAGTTGGACTGGATGAGCTTTGGAGGCCCCTTCCAGCCCCTGACACTCTGTGGTTCTGTGTGATGCAGGAGGTTGAAGCAGCAGTGAGGAGCTGGCAGGGAAGGAGACCAGTCCTGCCTAAAGAGAGCCTTGGCTGGGACTTCCAAAGGAGAGGTTATGAGCTTTGGAAGCCACCAGGAGGACTCCAAGGATGTCCTAAGGTTATGCAGGGGGAAAATGGGAAGGGCCAAAGCCCAGCCAGAACTTAAAGTGGCTAAATGCTCTGAACCCAGTAAAAACCAGTTCTAGACATGCAAAACAAAGGTAGGGTCATGGAGGATCTTCAGCCTCTGCTGGATGTGGGAGAAGCCAACACCTCCTTTGCTTCAGCCTTCAGCAGCAAGACCACTTGTTCATTGGATCCTCAGTCCCCTGAGCTGCAAGACAGGGAGGGGGAGCAGAGTGAAGCCCCCACAATCCAGGATGGTCAGTGACCTGCTGCACCACTTAGACACACACAAGTCTGTGGGGCCAGATGGGATCTACCAAAGGTACTGAGGGGGCTGAGGAAGTGCTCCTCGAGCCACTCTCCATCACCTACCAGCAGTTCTGACTGACTGAGGAGGTCCCAACCCTCTGGAGGTTACAAAATGTGACACCCATCTACAGGAAGGGCCAGAATCAGGACCCAGGAAGCTGCAGACCTGCCAGTCTGACTTTGCTGCCAGGGGAGGTTATGGAGCAGATCATCCTGAGTCCCATCCTGTGGCACTCAGAGGGCAGCTGGGTCAGCATGGGCTCAGAGTGCCAAGTCAAGAGGAAACCACCTCAGGTTGCACCAGGGGAGGCCTAGGTTGGGCATTAGGAGCAATTTCTTCCCCAAAAGGGTTGTCAGCAGGGCTGGGAAGGAGCAGCTGAGGGTTGTTTAGTCTGGAGGAGGCTGAGAGGAGACCTCACTGCTCTCTACAGCTCCCTGAGAGGAGCCTGGAGCAAAGCAGGGGTTGGTCTCTTCTCCAAAGGAGCAAGTGATAGGACAAAGATTCCTCTGCTCTGTAGAGGGCTGCCTGCAGCTGCTGCTCCTCTGGGAGCCACCTGGAGAGATGCCAGGCAGGTGTTCCCCAGCAGGCCTGGCACTGTGTGCCCACTGAAACAATTTTCTCCAGCTGTATGAAGTGGAATCCTGCCATGTGCTCCAGCCCCAAGAAGAGACAAAATGTGCTCATTTCCATCTTTTGACCAGGAGCTGGAAAAGCTTTTCACTGAAAGGCTTCTCAGGCACTGGCCCAGGAGGGTGGTGGAGTCCCCATCCCTGGAGGAGTTTCAGAGCTGTGCAGATGTGGTGCTGAGTGCCATGGTTTGCTGGTGACCTGGCAGTGCTGGGGTAAGGGTTGGGCTTGGTGACCTTAAAGACCTTTTCTAAGCTGGACAGGCCTATGGCTCCATGACTTGCTTGGCAGCAGAAGATGTTTCCTCCCACCCCTAGGCTCTCTGAGCAATGCCCTCATTGCCAGCAGAGGGGAAGCAAGATGAGTTTGGCCCCATGCAAGCCACAAGGGCTGCACTGCTGCTGAGCACAGGGCTGGTGACTTAGCTCTGCCTCTTGTCTCCCTCCCTCTAGGCCAGCTGAAGTTGTCCATCGAGGTGCAGGGTCAGGTCCTGGTGCTGCACAGTGAGTATCTGCCTGGGGGGTATGGCAGCCACAGTGATGTGGGCAGCACTTCTGTGCCCTTGCTTTGGGCTGCTCATGGTAGTTGTTGGGAGCAGCTCTGTGGCAGGGTGAGGGCTCTCTGATTTAGAGGCCCAGCCAAAATTTGTGGGTGACCACAGTGTCTGTGACTGTGTAGTTTTGAGTCATTCACTCCATGTGAAGAGAGAAAAGGCAAAGAGAATTTGGAAAAGGAATCCTGAAATGGTTTGTCTCTGAAAAGTCTTTCATGGTTGGCCTTGACCTTATCATAGCATAGAATGGTTTGGGCTGGAAAAGACCTCAAAGCTCATCCAGTGCCAACCCCCTGCCACGGACAGGGACACCTCCCACCAGCCCAGGCTGCTCAAGGCCTCATCCAGCCTGGCCTTGAGCACCTCCAGGCAGGGGCATCCACAACCGGCCTGGGCAACCTGTGCCAGTGTCTCACCCCTTGGCACTGGGGGTTCTGTCCTGCTGAACATGTTCATTGGGGCACATCTGTCTCTGGCTAAGGCAGAGTCTCTGCTGCCTTGCTGGGCTTGTTGGGAGGGAGCTCAGCTTCAGCTCAGCAGCACATCCTGAGCTCTCCAGACACTGCTGCAGCCCTGAGGAAGGGGAGTGCAGGGCTCCCAGTTATCAGCAGTGTTGTGGTGCTGAGCCCCTGCTCTGGGGCTGCCATCTGAGAGTGACTGTTGGTGTTTCAGCTGATGATACATCAGGCTCCAGGGCTGGCACCAGAGCTGTGTGAAGTCAGGCAAATGAAATGCAATTTGCCATCTGCTGCCAGCCTGACCTCAGATGAGGTTATTTAGAGCACAGGAGTGTGAAAGAAAGCATTCATTAAACCCTTCACTCTGACCTGGGGTGGTCCCCAGCACAGAGCCAGGCTGGGAGAGGAGTGCCTGAGAGCAGCCCTGAGGAGAAGGCCTTGGGGGTGCCAGTTGGTGCCAAAGTGCCCAGCAGGCAGCACTGGGCAGTGGCAGCCCAGAGGCAGCTGTGTGCTGGCTGCAGCCAGAGCAGGGCGAGCAGCAGCACAGGGAGCGGATTCTGCCTCTCTGCTCTGCTCAGCCCTCACCTGCAGCCCTGCCTCCAGCTCTGGGCAAGCCGCACAAGGAGGACCTGGAGCTGCGGGAGAGGCTCCAGAGGAGGCCACCAAGATGCTCAGAGGCTGGAGAAGTTCTGCTGTGGGCACAGGCTGGGGGAGTTGGGGCTGTGCAGCCTGCAGAAGAGAAGGCTGCAGGGAGAGCTCAGAGCAGCTTGCAGTGCCTGAAGGGGCGGCCGGAGAACTGGGGAGGGACTTTGGGCAAGGGCTGGCAGTGCCAGGCTGAGGGACAATGGCTTTGAGCTGGGAGAGGGGAGAGTGAGGGTGGGGAGAGACGGGCACAGGCTGCCCAGGGAGGCTGTGGCTGCCCCTGCCTGGAGGTGCTGAAGGCCAGGCTGGATGAGGCCTTGGGCACCCTGTGCTGGTGGGAGGGGTCCCTGTTAGGACTGGGTGATCTTTCAGGTCCCTCCCAGGCCAGCCCATTCTGTCAGTCCCCTGTTTGTGGGTGCCCAGTGAGACTGAGCTGCTGGGAGGTGTGTGCAGGGTGCTGCTGGGGCAGGAGGCAGCTTCAGCCCCACGGGGAGCAGCCCATGGAGCAGCACTCAGTGGGGGATGACTCCCCTGCCACTTGGGTGTCTGAGTGCTTCTTCTCCTTTCCAGTCATGGAAGCAAAAGGTCTGCTGGGAAAGGAGCTGCAGACCTGTGACTCCTATGTGAAGGTAAAGTCTCCAAGGCTTTGCTCAGGCAGCTTCATGCTTCCCTGGGATTTTGTGGTTGGCTCCTCTGAGCATGCCCTGAGCTGCCCCTGCCTTCCCTTTCCTCCTTTCTCCTCCCTGCCGTGTGCAGGCAGCTGCCAGCACTGCTGCCTGCCAGGTGCCAGCTCTGCTGCCTGCCAGGTGCCAGCTCTGCTGCCTGCCAGGTGCCAGCTCTGCTGCCTGCCAGGTGCCTGCTCTGCTGCCTGCCATCTGCCAGCTCTGCTGCCTGCCAGGTGCCAGCACTGCTGCCTGCCAGGTGCCAGCTCTGCTGCCAGGTGCCAGCTCTGCTGCCAGGTGCCAGCTCTGCTGCCTGCCAGGTGCCAGCTCTCCTGCCAGGTGCCAGCTCTGCTGCCTGCCAGGTGCCAGCTCTCCTGCCAGGTGCCAGCTCTCCTGCCAGGTGCCTGCTCTGCTGCCTGCCAGGTGCCAGCTCTCCTGCCAGGTGCCAGCTCTCCTGCCAGGTGCCTACTCTCCTGCCTGCCAGGTGCCTGCTCTCCTGCCTACCAGGTGCCTGCTCTCCTTCCTGCTCTCCTGCCTGAGGCTGGGGGCTGATGAGTTTTGCTGACCTGGTGTCTGCATGGAGCAGACAGGACCTTGCTAAGGCCTGTGTCAACCACTCACTTCGTGAGCATCCCACTGGGTGCCCAAGCACTGCTGTGGATGTTTGGCCAGCACAGGGTGGCTCTGGGCTCTTCTGGAGGTCACCTTGGCAGGTTGCTGGCACCACAGTGTAGGAAACCTCTCCCCTACAAGGGGGCTGCATGTCAGAGACTGAGCAGCAGCAGCTGTGTGCAGCAGGCCTTGAGCTTTCTGCTCTTTCCCTTCCCTCCTTTGCCTGGAGGACTTTTGCAACATGATTATTGGACAGGCAGAGGGCAAAGTGACCTGAACCCACCCTGAGCACAGCTTCAGTTGGATCTTTGAGGCTTCACCACCTGTAAAAGTGGCCATGCTGGTCTCCTGCCCTGGCCTGGTGGGCAGTTGTGTGCCAGGGCTTGCTCTCAGGGTACTGACAGGCTGCTTGCTTCACCCTTACAGATGTCAATCGTGCCAGATGCTGGCTGGAAATGCAGGCAAAAAACAAAGACTGTGCCAGACAACAAAAACCCTGTCTTCCATGAGCACTTCCTCTTGTGAGTATGCCAGGGCAGGGACAGTGACCCAGCTGGCAGTGCCATGGCCCCAGCAGGCAGCAGGTGCTGTCCCAAAGTGCCCTCTCAGAGCCAAGCCCCTGTGTTTGCTTTTGCATTCTGATCTGTACCAAGCAGGAATCATGCCTGAGGGGGTCTGCTCTGGGATGAGGAGTGACAGACATCATTCTGCTGGGGTTTGGAGCTGAAATGCTTGGAAGCTTTGGGCAGAGCTGTGGGGAGGGCAGAGCTGGCAGCACGCAGCGTGGCAGCAGCACTCCCACACAGTTGGGCTCTCCTGCTGGGCAGGAGTTGGGCAAACATCTTCCATTTCCTAGCCCTTAGACCTGCACTGGCATGGGCATTGGAATGAGTGAGGGAGGTAAAAGGATGCTGAGAGGGCTGCAGCAGCTCTGCTGTGAGGACAGGCTGAGAGAGTTGGGGCTCTGCAGCCTGCAGAGGAGAAGGCTTCCAGGAGAGCTTGGAGTGGCCTTGCAGGATCTGAAGGGGGCTGCAGGAAGGCTGGGGAGGGACTATTGCCAAGGGCTGGGAATGGCAGGACAAGGGGAATGGGTTTGAAGTGGCAGAGGGGAGATTGAAAGTGGATGTGAGGAGGAAGTTGTTTGCAGTGAGGGTGGTGAGAGACTGGCACAGGTTGCCCAGGGAGGTTGTGGAGCACAGAATCACCCAATGTGATCAAAGGTTGTGTTGGGTGATTCTGTGCTCCACAACCTCCCTGGAGGTGTTCAGGACCAGGTTGGATGAGGCCTTGAGTGCCCTGTGCTAGTGGGAGGTGTCCCTGCCTATGGCAGGGGGTTGGGAATGACTGATCCTTGAGGTCCCTTCCAACCTCCCCATTCTATGATCTTCTGTGGCAGCAGCATGGCTCTGCGTGGGCAAGGAGCTGTGTGGCTCCTTGCATGTTGGTAGAGCTCTTTGCCAGCTAACCAGCCTGTGGCAGACCTCTGTGCCCAGGCAGTGTTGCAGCTGGCACAGTTGTTTCAGTAGCTTGTTCCTTGCCTCCAGCCTTTGGACATGTGGCTTTCTTGAAGATCCCTTTTCCCCTTAACCTCCTGAGCAGTGTCCTGGGTGCCTGCCCAAGGAGAGGGCACCTCCCTTGGCAGCTGCCTGTCAGGAATGAGGGAATCAGGGCAACAGTGGCTTGTGTGAGGAGATTCCTATCAGGGGTGATGCTGCAGTGCTCCCTGCAGAGAACAGAGGAGGCTCTGCTGTGAGGAGGACAAGAGGTGCCCAGCTGTGAGGGCAGCCCTTGCCAAGCTCTCCTGGGCAAGGTGAGAGCTCACAGGGTGCCCTCTCTGCTTGTACAGCCTGGTGCAAGAGGAGCAGGAGCAGAAACGTCTCCTGGTCACAGTCTGGAACCGGGACAGACATTCCAGGTAAGAGGCTGCCAACCTGCCTTGGCATCCCTTCCAAAGGGGGCTGGCATGGCAGCAGCCCTGACATCTGCTCTGGTCACCCTGTGTGAGCTCCTTGAGAGCTGGCCCTGGTGCCAGGACTGCCCTGCATCAAGGCTGCAGGTTGGTGAAGTGGGGGAGGGTGAGCAGTGGGGCTGGGCCATGGGAAGATGAGCAGGGTGGCTGCCATGGGCAGCCTGTGCCATGAGCACCATGCCAAGGGAATGCTACCCTCGGTGCTGCTTGGTGGCCATCAGCCAGAGCAGCTTTAAAGCTCCTGCAGCCACCCCTGGTGCACCGCTGGCTACAGCCAAGTGGGACCTTCCCTACCTCTGGGGGCAATGCAGTGGGGAGGCAAACCCAGCAGCAAGAGGTCTGCCAGCCCACGGGGCCTGCAAGTGGCATCTGCCTCCTCAGGCAAGCTCCTGGCAGCATCAGGTAGGCTGGAGGTGAGCAGGATGCTTCAGCTCAGCTCCTCCCTGTCCCTGCGGTCGCTCAGCTGGGTGCTGGCTCAAAGCATGGACAGAGGGACAGGTCCTGGGCACTGCCTGGCTCCTGGCATGGGCAGGGGTGTTTCTGGGGTGCCTGCAGAGGCTGGCGTGGGGAGCTGGTGCCCAGGGAGCCCTGGGGAGCTGTGTGCTGAGGTGTGTGGCTCTCCTGCAGGCGCAGTGTGCTGATCGGCTGCATGAGCTTCGGGGTCAAGTCTCTGCTCAGCCTGGACAAGGTAGCTCTGGTGGAGCAGGGCTGGGGCTTGCCTCACAGCTTACTGGGTGTGTGTGTGGCACCCCTGGGGCAGGAGCAGGCTCTGTGGCACGAAGATGCTCTCTAGGTACCCATGATGTTCCCAGGGCCTATTCCCAGTGTGGAAGGCTGCTCTGAGACTGATGTTGGTGTGACTGCTGAAGACAGGAGTGGAGAGGCTTTTAGAGAAGGGGTCCTAGGACAGGGGCCTGTCATTCCCTTCTGCAGGGACTGGGACAGGAGTGGCCTTTGGGGGAAGGCAGGTGGCCCAAAGGAGTGCTGCCTGGAGGAGAGGAGATGGGACCAGAAGTGGCCCAGTGCCAATCTCCTGAAGTTCAACAAAGCCAAGTGCAGGATCCTGCACCTGGGCTGGGGCTGGGGACTGGACAGAGAGTGGACAGAGAGCAGGGCTGAGGAGAAGGACTTGGAGATGCTGGGGGGTGAGAAGCTGGACATGAGCTGGCACTGAGTGCTGCCAGCCCAGCCCCACCTGTGTTCTGAGCTGATTCTGCTGCTCTGCTGTGACCCCCCTGCAGTGCTGGGGCAGCTCTGGAGCCCTCAGCACAGCACAGACAGGGACCTGTTGGAGCAGGGCCAGAGGAGGGCACAGCAGTGCTGGCAGGGCTGGAAGGGCTCTGCTGTGAGCCAGGCTGAGTTGGAATTGTTCAGCCTGGAGAGGAGAAGGCTCCAGGGAGACCTTATTGCAGTCTTCCAGTATTTGAAGGGGGCTCTGGGAGAGCTGGGGAGGGAGTTTTTCCAAAGGCTTGGAATGACAGGACAAGGGTAATGGCTTCAACCTGGAAGCATCTGGATTTGGATTAGAGATTAGGAGGAAATTCTTCCCCATGAGGGTGGTGAGGCACTGGAACAAGTTGTCCAGAGAAATAGTGAAGGCTCCAAGCCTAAAAGTGTTCAGAGTCAAGTTGGGTGAGGCCTTGAGCAACTTGGCCTAGTGGGAGGTGTCCCTGCCCATGGCAAGGGGTTGGAACTGGATGATTTTTAAGGACTCTTCCAACCCAACCCATTCTGTGATTCTGTGTGTCCCATCTGGCATGTGGCTGAGTGGCTGCAATGATTGGAACACAGGGGAGAAGAGGTCTGCCTGGTTTGCTGCACTCAGCTGAGGTGCTGGTGGGGAGAGTGCAGGTGCAGAGGTCCTGGGCTGTTCCTGGACGCAGTGGTGCTGCCCTGGGCAGAATCCATGTCCCCACTGCTGTCACATTGCTGCTGCCCCAGCCTGGCTGCTACTTGGAAATATGTCTGAGCTGGCCCTCCTGGAGGAGCCCGGCAGGCACTGCAGCAAGTGGCCTCCCTGAACCGTGGATGTGGTTAATCTTAGATGCCAGTGCTCAGAGATTTCATCCCTGGCCATGTCCTCTGCACATCAGAGCACCCATGACAAGCTGAAAGGGTTTTGTGAAGGTTAACACCTGAGAGGTGGAGATTCACTCCCCAGCAAGAGGTTAAAAAGGAGATATTTGTGGCAGGGACTGGAGAAGAGGGTAGGAGGTGTGGCCTCCTCTGAAGTTTGTACAAGTGAGATGCAGTTTCTTCTTGCAGGGAGGAGAATTGGGTAGAGCAGCTCCAAATGGCAGCTCTGCCCAGGAGGAGCTTCTGCTTGGGTCACATTTGGTCTCCCCAGAGATGCCCTTTCCCTCTCAGGTTTTGGCAGGCAGTTTTCCTGGAGAGCAGCTGCTTCTCTGCACCTTGAAAACCTTACTGCAGTGATACTTGGTCCCTCCTTGCAGGGGGGATGGAGTTTTAGCTGTTGCTGTACCCTAAGGCCTCTGGGCTGTGCCTCTGGGTGCAAGCAGGTCTGGGCAGCCTCTGCATGCTGGTCTGGGGCAGCTTCTGCAAGAGGACCCCCCTGGGACACTGGGCAGCCAGGCTGAGTTAAAGGAGAGTGAGTCTCTGCCCCTGCATCAACAGCTTCTTTCCTCCCCCCAGGAGATCAGTGGCTGGTACTACCTGCTCGGGGAGGACCTGGGCAGGACCAAGCACCTGAAGGTGGCCGTGGGGCGGCCGAAGCAGCGCAGAGGTGTGTGGCCCCTCTGGGATGTCCCAGGCAAGGGTTGGAGAGGGACTCGAAGCTTGTGTCTGTCCCTCTGCTGGCAGGGAGCAGCCCCAGCCCCGTGGCACCCTCTGCCCCCAGGAGTACCTCTCAGCCCTGCTCTGTGGGCACCAAGATCCCAAAAGACCAGCGTGGGGCAGGTCCTGGCCCTGCACAGGCACTGAGCTCTCGCCTTAGGCCTTGCTCCTGCTCACCCGAGGCTGGCTGCTGCTCTGTGGGCACTGCAGCACTGCAGGCTGCTGCTCTGTGGGCACTGCAGCACTGCAGGCTGCTGCTCTGTGGGCACTGCAGGCTGCTGCTCTGTGGGCACTGCAGCACTGCAGGCTGCTGCTCTGTGGGCACTGCAGGCTGCTGCTCTGTGGGCACTGCAGCCATGTCTCTCCCTCTTGCTTGGCCTTTCAGCTGCCTGGTCCCTGCCTCCCAGATTTGGGGTTGAATCCCATAGCCAGGCTCCGTTTGACTTCTTGTGTCTGTGCAGGACAGTGAGAAACTTTTTCTCCAGCCTCGGTCCTGCAGTGCTGCCAAGGTGTGTGGAGGAGGACAGGCTGGCACAGAGCAGGGTGAGACAGCAGTGCCTGTTCTGGATGTGCAACCACCTCACAGCTGCTGCCATGCAGGGCTGCACCGGCCTGGGGGAGATGTGCCCATGGCATGTGAAGATCTTCTATATAGCATGAAGAGGCAGTGCTGAAGGGAAGGGACTGTGAGCAGATGGCTGCTGCTGGCCTGATGTGGTCATTCCTTCTGCTTTCTTGTAGAGCTGGTGCTGGGAAGTCAGGATGCAGTGCAGGAAAACCAGGACACTGTGACCATGAAGCAGCTCCAGGTAGGTGTGACAGGACAGCTCAAGGGTGTGAAGATGTGGGGGGAAGGGACTAGAGCATAGGTCTTGTGAGGAGCTGCTGAGGGAGCTGGGAGTGCTTAGTCTGGAGAAGAAAAGGCCAAGGGGAGGCCTCATTGCTCTCTGCAGCTCCCTGAAAGGAGGCTGGAGCCAGGTGGGGTATGGGTTCTTCTCCCAAGAGACAAGTGATAGGACAAGAGGAAATGGCCTCAAGTTGCCCCAGGGGAGGTTTAGCTTGGCCATGAGGAACAATTTCTTCCCCAAAAGGGTTGTCAGGACCTGGATGAGGCTGCCAGGGCAGTTTCAGAGCCATGTAGCTGTGGTGCTGAGGGCCATGGTTTGGTGGTGACCTGGCAGTGCTGGGTTGAGAGCTTAAAGGCCTCTTCCAGCTAAACCAGCTCTGTATTAGTGAGAGGGATGCTGAGGTGGGAGCTGACTCAGTCTTCCTGTCAGCACCATGACACTGAAAGGCACTTGGCTGTCCCAGCTGAGCAGCACTTTGGAGCTGGGTGAGGTGGGGAGCAGCCCCACACTTGCTCCCTGATGCTTACAGAGGCCTGGAATTGGTTTGCTTGGAAAAGACCTTTAAGATCATTGAGTCCAACCAGTGTGGGGACCTGCTCCTGGCTCTGCAGGGGCCTCTCCTTCTGCCAATATACTGTACAGAGACAAAGCAGCACCAACAGCCTGGGAGTGCTGGGATTGG
>VWYK01063673.1:0-22941 GCA_013399775.1 Semnornis frantzii | reverse complement strand
TATATATGTATATATATAAAAATCAGCCTAGACTGAAAATATCTATTGCACTAAAGCATTTGGAAGTTTTGGCTATAAAATGTCTGCTGCATTTATCTATCCTATTGAAATGAACATACATGGTTACAAAGGAAGACTTCAGTCTCTTTCAGTGAGCTCCATGAGATCTGTTAAAATTGAGGGTGCTGGGACATAGAACTGGGACATATGTTGACACAAATAATTTCATAGATAAACTGCAATTTGACGAAGTACGTGCTCTTGGCTTGTAGTTGTGAAGTTTTAATGGAATTTGGTGATATAAATGAAAAATGGGAAATTGTCATTATTTGTTCTAGATAAAATCTTGCAGAGTTGCTTGTCAGCCACCTCACTGGTTTACAAACCAACCTAATATTAAAATAAGAGTAGTAAAATTTGCCTCAAGAAGGAGAATTTTGTTTGAAGATAAGTCGATTTAAAAACATGCATATTTTTCCTGGAAACAAAGTATGTCTTTATTTCTATCCAGTTACACTGCTATCAGAAATTCATTTGTACTATAGGAGCTCATTTTGTAACAAAAAAAAGTGATACAGAAGTGAACTGCAAGTACACAGTGAAAATGTTGATAAAACTAACAAGGGAATTAACATAAATTGCTCGGGTTTCTGAATACATTGCTTCATGCCTGTTTCTCATAGAAAGAAAATAAATTTGCTATACTCAGTAGCTGTGCCAATTAACATTTCTTCTGTTGCTTAAGGGCTGAGTTTTGTCCTCACTTAAATCAGCGGGAAGTGACTTAACATTCACTGGAAAATCTGTCTTGGAACTCTGTTACACTAATGATTTGGATGAGATCAAGTTGACTGCAAGGAAAAAATGAGCTGTCAGCCATGTCTCATCCAAACCTAAAACATGTCCATCTAGTAATAAAATAAAAAAAAAANAAAAAAAAAAAAAAAAAAAAAAAAAAAAAAAAAAAGTTAAAAAAAGAGTAAAAAAAAAAGTTAGTATTCAGCTAATGCATTGATGGACTGTTCTGTGGGAGAATGAAAACAAATTCTCCAGTGAAGTGCAATATACAGATGCCTTCAAACCCACATTTTAATTTATCAATAGGAATGTCTGTCTGTCTCAAAATTGTCTACCCAAAGTTGTAATCACCAGTTCAGATTTTGCAGCTGCTTGATGTGTATGTATTTTTGTTCTGATTTTTCCAAAGCATACTGCTTACGTTTTGTACACTTTGTAAAGGATAGCCTTTTAAACTGTTTTGCTATAAAAGACAGCCTCTTTTGCCTCTGCTTTAAAGTGGTAGACAGACACATAATCAAGGTCACTTTCAGCAAACTTTTGTGTGCACTCAGGTATTAACTATTCGCTTTTGGCTGCCTGGAAATTGTCCTTACCAGTTGTGCTTTCTGTGTATGGCCAAGAAAACGTTTCCAGTTAATTCATGTTATGTACCATAAACCAGTGTAACAGCTGGTTGTTTCTGTGTCATATCTGTCATCTAGAGTCTTACCCTTAGATCTGGCCACATGGCTCCTGGCTGTCAACGGCACCAAGCAAAATGCCTGTGCTGCCTGTGCAGCACCCAGTGCGAATGCATGTTCTTTGGGGACTCTGATTCCGTGATAAGCAGTGCTTAAGACAAAGAAGAAAGCATTATAGAGGAGGCTTGTGGGAGACTCCAGATGTTTGACACCATGGGAAGACAGTTTGTGTTGTTCAGACTCAACACTTGGGCACAGACAGAGCAGTAAGGACTGAGCAGCACATTGGGAGCAGCTGTAGGACGGCAAACAACTGGATAGAGAGGAGGAAGAAAACCCCAATGCCTTTGCTGTTCAGTTGTAGGGTAATTCCTAGAGAAACTAAAATTCATTATAGCCAAAGGAAATGGTCCTTGAGACAGTTGATCCTTATTTTTGACTGTCAGGGACAGGTTTTGTTCCTGACAAATGCCTTACGCTAACATATACGTGTCTTTCCTGACAGTTTCATAACTTTTTCAGATAGTTTGAGGTTCAAGAGGTAGTATTACTGTTCTTTACTTTCAAAGATGTATATCTCATCTTCCATACCGATTCTCCTTGTTCCCAGTTGGGGCAACAGGTAGATCTGTTGTTGGGTTTCTTTAAAAATAAATTAAAACTCCCTTTGTCTGAGTACATCTGCCTGCTGAAATACTTATCAGAGTTCTTTAATGAATACCAGGATTTCTGACCCTTCCTCTTTCAGGGGGAAATTGTCAGAGCTCAATCTTCTATTTTTGCACAGTAAATGAAAATTTGGTGCAAGGTGTGGTTGGTGGGTTTTTTGGTTTGTTTTGTTTGTTTTGTTGGTTTTGTTTTTTCCTGCCCTCCAATCATTGCTGAGTAAGCCCTGAAAACTTTTACTGCCCTCTCAATCCATCACAGATATCTTTCCCAGGAGTGCACCTCATGGAATCACGCTGTTGTGCACCATTAGTCTGGAACTGGGCGTCACCTTGCAGTTCACCTAAAACACAGGCTTGTTAATAGAAACCCTAGCAATAAAAACTTGAACCCTGACTTCTGAATAATCAACTGAGGTTGTTTTAGTGGAGATTTGACCTTTGCCTTCCATCAGTACAACAAGCACTCCATAAAACAATAACAGATAAGTAACTTTGATCTTACAAGCTGCACATCTCCATGAAACAAAATTGTGGTGTGGCATCTCCCCTTTATATCCAGTTGCTGTTGTGGAGTTGGGATTTTTTGTGGGTTTCGTTGTTTATCTTCCAGTGGACTTCCCTTTCAAAGCTTGTAAATTACAAGGCTGTCTCTGGTTTTGTTGGATATATTTAGAAAGTTCCTATGATGTTACTGTTTTATTTTCTTGTTTACACTGGCTGGAGGAACGAAATTCAAATTTCCATCTCAGGTTGAAGCATAATTTAGTGTGATTGCTCAGCTTCTGATCTCACTACTTGTTTTAGGAGCTGATAAAAATATTTGGCTCTGTTTCACCTCAGTCACTCTTGGCAGTTCTTCATCTGCTCTTCTGGGGTTTCCATCTGCTCTTCTGCAGTTTCTTTTCAGGCCCAAATTCAGCACCATCTATTGCAAATAAGTGAAAAACTCACCGTTCTTTCTGCAAGTACAAGGTTGAATGCAGGTGTTCTTCTACATCTCAGTCAGAATCTTTTAGTAGTTTATCTCATAGCTAAAATGGAGAATGTGGCAATTCCCTGTGGCTTTGAGTATTCCTTTGTTCTTCCTCACAGGTGTCCAATGATTTAACCTAGAACTGTATACATTACTTAAAACACCCTCAAACCAACAGATCTGTGAAATTAAATATGTCACTAAGGCTAAGGAAAATATTTGTTTCATCTGATGAACTTTTCAAATTAAAGTCCTTCTATTTGTAGAACAAATCTTATGAAGTGCTTATGAACGCACTGGAAATTAGATTAGTAAGCTTTAATTAATTTTGTTGATTTTTTTAGTAATTTCACACTCACCCTGTTATTTGAAGCACTTCTAATTTTTTTTAATTCACAACTCATAATAAGGGTTATTATGAGAACACATATATACATGAAATCACTTATGTGGCATGAGTTCACTTATGTATTTAACTTTCAAATCTGTTTTTCATTTCACATTTTGTTCTACTTATTTGTGAATTTTACAGAAAGCACAAACCCTTTTCCCTTTATCTTGCTAGTGAAAATGTAATTGTAGTCATGCAGTGGTTGTGTACTGAAAGGTGTTAGGTCATAGTTAAAACCATACAATCATTACTTTTGGAGACAGCTTGTCTGAATAAATATAAAGCTTAACTGGAAGAATCAGAAGGTGAAACAACAGAAGAAGAAGGAAGAACTTTAGTAGCGAACAGATAGTTTCATTCAGTGCTTTCCCATATTTGTACGTTACAAGAGCAGGTAAAACATTTTGACATACCGAGAATGTACTTAATTGTAGGGGAAAAAAAAGTAATAATCCAGTGTCTGCTTAGCGCTGACATTTATGACAGATTTCCATTGAGTTCCTAGAGGTTTTTGTCATACAGAATACTGACAACTTACTATGTAAAAGGTTTTAAATAACTTTAATAGTGGCAAAAATTATTGAACAAAATTATTTGTCAAAAATTAAAAATCTCTTTATTATTTAAGGAAGCATGTCATCCACATTCAAACAACCACTTCTTATAGTCCACTAGACTTTTTGATCTCTTCTATCTATTGCATAAACTATGGAGATGTACAGCAGAATCTGATGCAAAGGATAAAATTTCACTTTCAAAAATAGCTGTAAATACCAAAGTGTTTTCCTTGGATCATTAAAATAATTAGAATGCAGTAGTAAGCTGCCTCTATTGGAGAGAAAGTTCTAGGCAACCTGAAAAAACCCCAGAAACAAACAAAAAAAAACCCAAAAAACTTTCCAACTTAAAAAAAACCATTATGTTTACTAACATATATTAGCAAATCAGCTGCTCAGGGTGTTTCCAGGCATAGTCATCATGGCAGACAAAATCTGTGGAGAAGGTATTTTACATCTTTGATTTCTTATCACCTAAAATCTGCCCAAGTCAGCATTAAATGTTTCCCAGCGACTCAGAGTTGAAGACAGACAGTTATTACTCTCCCAGATAGCTGTGCACCAGTGTGCCTGGGGCAGCTGCTGGAAGAAATTTCTCATCCTATAACTTCTGACAGACTGAGCAGAAGTGCAGGTGGGGGTACTGCATCAGCACTCACCAGCTTGCAGACCTGCCACGTACTGCCGTTAGCCTCTTGGCCTGTGCAATCTTTTTGCTTTATGCCCACCTCTTTCTTGCTGCCTAACCAAGCCTTTTTTTCCTTGTCCATTTTAGAGTTTATCATATCTGGTATATGGAGGTTGGCTGAGATGCTGCCCTTGTCATGTTTTTCAAAAGTGGAAGGGGAAAATTGATTCTTCCTTTATCAAAGGGGAAACTTGTTTTGAGATTTAAGCCAACATTGTTTGAGTTAAACTTGGCAACACTTGATGAACAATTTGTCACAAGAATCAGCTGCATAGCCATGCTGTATCATCTTCTCTATTCACTAAGTTGGTCGTGTCATAGAGAGTATTTCAGAGAGGTGCTTACCATTGCTGCCACCAGTAAGTCCTGAGGGACCACTGCCTGTCAATGTGATGATCAGTAAAAGTTGAACAATTTGTTACCTGCTTTGCCAGGAGGAACCACTACCAGGTAGGGAAGCCAGCAAGAGGGGAGTTCTCCCATGCTGATGGCGGGCAAGGAGTAGTAAAATGAAAAGAATTGTTTCCTCTCTTGTTTTTGTAGAAGGTGTAGAAATTGTGTCTTGGTTTTTTTGGGGGGTTCCTGAGGGCAAGAACTATTCCTGGGTAAGAAAGATATTTCTGAGGAAGGCATTTGTGAAAACTGACTGCCTTTTATTACATTTTAATGTGGTAAAACTATAGAAATAGCCTGGTGAAAAGAGCAACTCTGGCCAGAGGTCCATTTATTACTTTTACTTTGGGCTTTAAAGCTCGGAGAAATTTTGCAACAGGCTTCTATACAGCCTTTACCTCTTTTGTTTTACAGGCTGGAGAGGTAGGCCCAAGCCAACCTCATGAAGTTCAGCAAGGCCAAGTGTAAGGTCCTTCACCTGGGCAGGCACAATCCCAAGCACAAATACAGGCTGGGTGGTGAATGTCTGGAGAGCAGCCCTGAGGAAAAGGACCTGGGGGTCTGGGTTGATGAAAAGCTCAACCTGAGCCTGCAGTGTGTGCATGCAGCCCAGACAGCAACCGAGTCCTGGGCTGCATCAAGAGCAGCATGGCCAGCAGGGCAAGGGAGGGGATTCTGCCCGTTTACTCTGTTCTCGTCAGACCCCACCTGGAGTAGTGTGTGCAGTTCTGGAGCCCCCAGCACCGGGAGGACATGGAAGTGTTGGATTGGGTCCAGAGGAGGGCCATGAAGATAATCAGCGGGCTGGAGCAGCTCTCCTATGAGGACAGACTGAGAGAGCTGGGGCTCTTCAGCGTGGAGAAGAGAAGGCTTTGAGGAGACCTTGTAGTAGCCTTCCAATATCTGAAGGGGGCCTACAGGAAGGCTGGGGAGGGACTATTTACAAGGTCTTGCAATGACAGGACAAGGGGCAATGGGTTTAAACTGACAGAGGGGAAATTTAGACTGGATGTCAGGAGGAAGTTCTTTATAGTGAGCGTGGTGAGGCACTGGCACAGGTTGCCCAGGGAGGTTGTGGCTGCTCCCTCCCTGGAGGTGTTCAAGGCCAGGCTGGAGGAGGCCTTGAGTGACCTGTACTAGTGGGAGATGTCCCTGCTTATGGCAGAGGCTTGGAACTAGATATTTGAGGTCTCTTCCAACCTTACCATTCTATGATTCTGTACTTAGAGCTAATGAATTTCTGTCATAAGTACTTCTGTTCTGACTCAGTATAGAAATTTGAGATGGTCAATGTTTGCATGCCTCTGAATTGCAGTGTAAATCATTATAGGCATACACATGTAGTACTGCCTAAAAGACATCATTGGGCAGGTGGCAAAGTATGTTGGTGGTTTTGCGATTTTTTAAAGTGATTTTTAACTTTGTGGTTGGACAGCAGCTATTTATAACTTATGAATTATGTCTGTCTTGAGTCCAAGAAATTCAGTATTGTTTGTAAAAGAATAATGTAGAGAAGAGGACCTTTTCTTGGATGAGATCTGAAAACTCAAAGGGAGGGAAACAGCCTTCCCATGGCTCTGGTTTTGCTGTGAGGTAATTTTTGTATAATCTGTCCTAGTTATTTATTCTACTTTATTTATGCCATTACAGGGTTGCAAATAGGACCTCTTTAAAACTGTTTTATCTGAAGGGCTTCAAATAAAACTTGTCTTGCACTCCAAATGAAAAAATAGATCTCTTGCACACTTTGACCAGGTAAATGCTACATTTGTGTGGATGGATGCTAGGCCCGAGAGATCATCTGCAGTGACTCAGTGCAGCATGTGCTGATATGTAGCTACTGACAAAAGTGGAAATTGTGGTGCACACAAAATATTTCTTTCAGGGACTGTGCTAGGAGTTGTGTTGGGACATCTGACCCTATAAGCACAAAGGGTATTTACAGTTCGTGTGGCAGCTTTCCAGCACTGGTTCTACATGGGAAACCAAGCTTCTATGAAAGATGTCACTGTGGCTGTATACTTTATTTAAAAAACCCCAAACTTTACTTCCACTGCTGTCTGAAAATCCAACATATGCCCTCATGTCTGTGATACAGAGCAGAACTGTGTTACAAGCAGTGTTAGTCATAAAAGCAGCTATGTTGACTAAAAATGATAAGGAAAAGGCCAACAAGTTTCTGAGTATCTGAGTGAAAATCATAGGTTGTTGATAGCTCTTAATTTGGTTTCATTAAGTAAATGGAGCTTGCATATGAATGCTATGGTTTTCTGTTGTTTTATGTTTGTCTCTTTAGAAAGATGCATTATGCTAGTTAGACCAGGGTTTGGATTTCTGTTTCTTCTGTTTTTTTCATCCTCCTTTTAGTTCTTCTGTAAGTGCGATATTTATCCAATGTTCATGAAATTATTCTTGAGTGGCTCAAAGCTCCATTGTCCTCCTACAGTTTCTCAGACCTCCCTCCTCCCAGACTTCCTCAGCTCTGAACTCTGCTTGAGAATCAGCTTTTGCTCAACAAAAAACCCCTTTTAACTACATATAGACACAAAATACTGTCACAAAAGAAAATGTGCTGCATGTGTGAAATCAAGTGTGAAAGCAAGAAAATTTGTTACTGCCTAGCCCCTTGGCCTGTGTAGGGCATGATGTGCTTATCTGTAGAGTGCCTTGCCCATGTATGGCAAGAGATCAGGTCACATAAATAAATAATAGTCCAAACTCTTGAGTTCTTTACTCTGGCAATAATTTAAAGTAAATGAGAGTTTGATTGTAAAAAGGTAAATGAGTATGTCAGAGCAAAAATAAGATGATGGAAAATACTTTATCCAAATATTCTAACACTGAGGAGCTACAGAAGGCTGACGCCAAACCCAGGATCAAACTGAACGCCCACGACCACAGCTGACACTAGAGGCGGATGTGGAGTTCAGAGAAAGCCAAAAGTGAAATGGGATTTTTACCTGTAGCCAAAAGACTGTATTTTGCATATGTACCTCATAAAAGAAATCACAGAAGAGATAATGAAACTTCTACTACTTCTTTCTGCAGAAGTTGGTTGTCTCAGCTGTAAGGGATAGTCCGCAGATAGCAAGGAGATTTCTCTGCCATACCAGGGAGGTGTTGGTAGTATGGTGTCTCATAGAATCATAGAATGGTAAGGTTGGAAAGGACCTCAAGGATCATCTAGTTCCAACCCCCTGCCATAGGCAGGGACATCTCCCACTAGTACAGGTCACTCAGGGCCTCCTCCAACCTGGCCTTGAACACCTCCAGGGAGGGAGCAGTCACAACCTCCCTGGGCAACCTGTGTCAGTGCCTCACCACGCTCACTATAAAGAACTTCCTCCTGACATCCAGTCTAAATCTTCCCTCTGCCAGTTTAAACCCATTGCCCCTTGTCCTGTCATTACAAGACCTTGTAAATAGTCCTTCCCCAGCCTTCCTGTAGGCCCCCTTCAGATACTGGAAGGCTACTATAAGGTCTCCTTGAAGCCTTCTCTTTTGCAGGCTGAAGAGCCCCAGCTCTCTCAGTCTGTCTTCATAGGAGAGCTGCTCCAGCCCTCTGATTATCCTCATGACCCTCCTCTGGACCTGCTCCAACACTTCGATGTCCTGTCTCTGAGCAATCTTAGTGGCAGAGCCTCCAGGGTTGGATAAAATGGCAAAATAGAAAAAACTTAGGGGAAATTGTATAAAATCTTTGTGAATCTCTTCGATGGTGTCCCTGAATACTGAGGCCAGCTGTTGTGGAGTGGTCAGTGCCTGTGCTAGTGAATTTTATCTCTCTCCAAAAATTATGGCTATATCTGCACTACCTACCCTTGGCCATAGGCCTAAATGTTGTTTCAGCTGTCCCATCTGCTCTGGCATATGCTTGGGCACAGTGCTAGTATGCCCTTTATCACTTAGAGACTCTTACATGCACTAATTTACACATCTGTATGAATTTTGTATGTATTTATGGATGCATTGAATTTGTAATTTTAGTAGATTTAGTTGATGTGCCCCAGATAGCCTCATTTTCTAGTTGGCTACATCACCTGATGCAGATCAGTTTTAGAAACAAAGACAAGTTAGGCATCCACAACACACAGAAAATGCTTTACATATTTAGTGGATTAATTATTTAGAAAAAAAAAGTAAAAGTTTTGTTGTTGGGTTTTTTATTTGGGGTTTGGTTGGGTTCTTTTGTTTGTTTTTTAATGTTCGGTTTTCATGTAGAGCCAAGCATGCCATATATCAGAGGAAACTGTCTTGCCTCTGGCAATCTGTTGGAAAATGGAAGAGGCATATTAAGGCCAGAGTGTACTTTGTTAATAATTGGTATCATCTGCTGTAGCAAAAAGAATTGAGATTTGTGCCCATATCTAACTTGTACAGTGGCCCAACTATGTTTTATGCACCTTCTCACACTTAAATCAGTGTCCTATTTCCCAGATAAAAAATGAAAGTTCCTGTCTACTGTTAAGGAGTCTGGATGGTCATTATTAATTACCAAACAAGGAAGGTGAGATGAAAGGGGAAAAATCAAAGGCAGGAGTGAAAAATCTGAGAGAAAACAGACACAGGGATAGGAGGTATGAACTAGTAAAAAGGGAGAGGAAAATCTCACTTTGATGTCTATTAATCTGGGTGTGAAAGAAAAAACATGGAACAACCAAGAGATTAGCAAAGCTCTCTTTCGTATTTTACACAAATATAAAAACCTGAAGATGCTATAAAAGAGATAGGAAAATAAGGTATAGAGCACTCTGGAAGGAAAACACTGTCAGATGAAGAAGAATAAGAAACTAGAGACCTCTCGGGACACAAGTGAGAAGGAGGTGTATAGAGTTCTTTGCAAGCAATATGGGTTGTCCATTGGCTGGCAAGGATAGAGTTAACACTCTTAGGAGGAAGCCACAGCTGCATGCCTTTGGCACAAGGATTGTCAGGCACGTGTCAGTGAAGGAAGTGAGGTTGGGTCTAGCCTCACTGAGTTATGATTTTCTCCCGAGGCATTCTAACAGGAGCGTGTGTTCTGTCATCCACAGAGGCTTTATTATATGGAAAAAGGTAAATGCTGTTGGAGAGATCATTGCTCAGATTGCTTGTATGTGAAATTTGCTTTCACAAAGATATTCTTTCATTCATTTTGTTTAGACATCGACTGTGGCAAATGAAATCCCTTTCATTAAGAGTAAATTTTTCACTGAGTAACTGCTTTATTTTTTTTCTCTGTGTTCATGCAGTAATTGCATAGATTTTGGGAAAAAAAAGAAAAAATAGTAATAGCCTGTTCAGTCATGGCTTGCCGAAGTTGCAATTTTTCAGTTCAGTGAGGTGGCAAAATGGATATCCATTACTTCTTATTCTGCACATTGAATGGTTAAAAGTCTCTTCCTTTTCATGCAAATATGACTGTCCTAACAGCTCTTAGTACAAGGCAATCTTGTTAGGAGGGAAGTATTCAAACAAAGCCTTGTGTACCTAAACTACAGTTCCTTTGGGGTGCATGGTCCATCAAGCATTCTTCTCTCTTCCTCTTTGTAGCCTACACTTTTTCAAAGAGGCTTTGGTAAGAAAAGGCCTTCTGTACACAAGAAAAGTGTAGTGATTAAATTAAATAGGCTTAGAGATCAGTTTAGTTAAACGAGACAGTTGCCTTCTTTAGACATTGTTGCTTCAGTTAAGAGCACCTTATGCTAGTGTTTCAATGTTAAATCAAGGTAAACCATTCTTAAAGAAAAAAAAAAACCAACAAAAAAACCAACTCTAGCAAACTTGGAGTGTGAACAGCATTAATTAGTGAAATTGGTTGCAAAAACAACATTTCAGGTACAATTGAAGGTTCTTAAACGAAGTTTCTTCTTCATACTTTATTGTAGATGTAGCAGAAAAATACAGATTAAAATAGTCATTAGTTTTACCTTGATAGTACTAAGAATAGATCTGACCTGAAACAAAGTGTTGCTAGCCCATCTCCCCCTCACTGGTCAGCGGTGCCAAATGGTGAATCAGTCTTTATGCATGTATGTTCTGAGGTGCTCTGTGTAAGTTGTTGGGAAGACAAAACACTTTAAAAGTAAGTAGGAGTGTTGATAGTAAACTGGTTGCCACTTAATAACTTCAGCTGAAAGACGAAGAAATATGTCATCAAACTGTATTTTAGCTTGTTTGGTTTGGAAATTTATTAGTCGGCACCCATGAAACAATGGAGTGAAATCACAGTAGCATCATATGCAGACTATTTTCTGGAAAAGTAGCACTTCTGGAGGAATAAATTCATTTTTGTCTACTTAGTTGAATTAAAAAAAATCTTATCAAATATGTATATGAGTAATTGTAGCTTTTTATATCCTATTTACTACAAGGATTTATTTGTAACTTTTTTTTTTATTATATGAACAATACAATGCATATTGAACATTCTTTGAAGTGATTTGTGAGATGCAGTTTTTGAGTGAGCATTAAAATATTTGAGAATGCAACTACCTACCATTTAGCACAAAGAGTTTCTTCAAGGATAAGCCAAGAGAAGGGTTGGTGGAATACTACCATTGAGTCGATCAGATTTGGCAGAGTAGAGAACAGGGTAACACAGATAGTTGTTCTACTGAAATTTAAATTAGTTTGATTTGAAATGGAATGGAATTAAAGTCTGCTTTATAAACATTTTGAAAGCATGCTTACTAAACAGTGATCTGAGCTTCTGTCTAGGTGTCTGATTTCTATCAGCAGTGCTTCTGTGTTTGGAATGAGAAAAGCAAATAAGGTAGGGTGTGTGAAATGTTAATGAGGCTGAATTTAGTATACAAAGTCAGAATAAGATTGCAGAAAGCAGCTGAAGTATTTTTCTTTAAGAGAGCATTATAAAAACTGTAAGCACATGCTTTTAAGTTAAATGTGTTATTCCAGTATCTGGTATTAGAAACAAGTCTAAATCTTTAAATTACATAGGTGCTCTCAGTAAGCCACTTGAATTTTACAGTAAAGGCACTTGCTTGTCAAACATCATTTGATCCAGTACAGCAGATGAAACAGAAGTATTTTTTTGCTGTGAATAAGTGCCTGGTGAGATATTTCAAAAAATACCTGTTGCTAACCACTTGAAATGAAGTTTATTTTTGTATTATGCATGCTGAAACAGAAAAGGAATAGCTTGTGTTTGTGGCTTCAACTCTTCCCACTTGCTCAGAGTAGCTAAGGTGAGTCTGGTGAGTGCTGTTGAATGTAAGTGGTGGTAGGTATGGTCCAGTTCCTTTGGCGTTCTAAGCATGTTATCAAGAAAGATAAGCAGACTTTTGTCTTGCAGGCACTCAGTATGAGTCAATAAATAGACCTATTGACATACATGGCCAGTCCCATTAGATGTTCTTGTAAGTAAATATTTGAAGAATCAGAATTTATCTCAGTATATTAGTTGGATGCATGGTGTTGGGTCAGACAGAGATTACACATCCTTCTGCATTATGTTTCTGAGATCAAGCGTGAAGTTACCTTTGTTTCAGAACCTCTGATTAACAGCGTGCAGAGTAAATTTCTGTGTTTATTGGAACTGTCAGACAAGTTTATGGGACCAAACTTTTTATTTGTGCTTTATAGGTGTTTATGAAGATCACTCTTCCTGCATACTCAGATGTTAAAAGTATGGAGTTTATTTTAATACGTGCGAATACTGTTGTATTTTGTTTGGTTTTTTTTTTGTTTGTTTTTTTTTTTTTAACAGACTGAGCAGTGATTTGGAGTTTCAGGTGTTATATACTATACACAACTCCCCAGGAAGAAGTATTTACAGAATAGCTGATGTATAAAATAAAGGTTGCAATACTTAGAACAAAATAGACAGAATTTCTGTTCTTAAGTCATTGGAAGGTAACTAAATTAAAGTGGGAAGCTATAAATGGTTCTGAAGTTAGATCCTCAATGAACATACATCTCAGAAGAATTTGTACTTTTCTGTGTCTCTTCTTGTATGGTACTCTTGATTAGATATTCACTGAGGGATAAACTTGAAAAGATTACTGGTGAACAGGCTAGTGGGTGAGTTTCTTCCCGTGGATCCACATGATGGATTTTGGCACATGTGATTTCTAAGAATATTTTTCAGATTTAGAAGCTGCAGATCAGCTGTGATACTGATGTTTTTGCACATCTAAGAAGAGAATTTGTTAATAATTCGCAGTCAAGAAAATAAATGTATTTTAACTTTTTTGTTTGGTTTTTTGGGTGTGGGGTTTTTTTTTGTGTGTGTGTGAATTAGGGTGAACATCTTCTGTAAATCATTATTTGTTTTCTTCACATAGAATAGTCTCTTAAGTACCAGCTGGCAAAGAAGTCATCAGTTGTCTTTTGCAGAACAGATGATTTTTCACAGCAGTTAGTTGAGTCATTCCATAGCTGTCATTTTTCAGGAAACAGATTACAGCAAACATTCCTAAAAGTAAGGATTTTCCTCTTGATCCTTATCAACACTGAGTCTGAAATGATGGAAACCTGCAGAGTTTGTTGCCTGCTATGGAAGTTTCTTATTTACAGTCCCTGTAATTTACTGCTTATGAAACTCTTTGAGTTAGAATCTCTTATTTTCTCCTCTGCTACCCTCTTCCCTTTAAAATGTGTAATTAAATCCAAAAGACGTGATGAGCGTTCCTTGTACTTGAAACTGCTATTTGTCTCTGACACTTTTCCCCCCAGCTCTTTCTCTCCAGCAGCTGCTACCCCCATCACTGCGTGGTGCCTTAATTGCGGGGCAGAGCCACGGGCTGGAGTCTGAGGGAGCGCCTGCACCCCTGCCACGCATGCCTGCTTTCCAGTGACACTAATGGGCCTTAATCACTCCTATCAAAGGGGAAATAAAGCGCGGAAAGTCTGGGCCGTCAGTTCTGGGGTGTACCTGATTGCTCTGTGATTTTTGCCCCTGAGTAACTGCTTTTCTGCTCAGAAAGAGAACCTGATGTCAGATTTGATGATATTGGAAGGGGTTGCTTCTTTTTATGCTGGATTTCATAGCTACCACTTGTGCTTTCTCAGTTTCTACTAACTACAGTCTACATGCATCTCATTTTGTAAATTCCTTGGAATAGTCTTTTCCTGGTTTGTTTAATTTTGTTTCATTGTAGGGTTGTGTTTTCTTGTTGATGTTTGGTTTGGTGGTTTGTTTGGTTGTTTTTTTTTCTCCTCTAGTTTTCGTTTGTTTGAGGTTTTGTGCGTTGAGATGCGTTTTTTGTTTGTTTGCTAGTTTTGTTTGGCTGTTGGTTTTTAATTTTAATTTTCTCATTCCTGAACCAGTAAGGATGCTTTGTTGCTTTAAGGTGCTAGAGATTACGCCTAGTTTTCTTGATTTTGGTATTACTCATTCTTTAAACTTTAGTTCTCTAGTCAATTATGCATGAGTCTATTTGCCTTTCAACTTGACTGTTTGTTTTCAGGGATTTTCAGCATTGTTAAGGATTCTCACAGTGGCTGGTAATGGAGAAATACTGTTAAGTAAGTTTGTTTAAGAGTGCTGATTAAGTAAATGCTTCAAAGTCTGCTGCCTTAAGGCAGTGTTTAAAAGAGCTTAATTTTCATTATAGTGAAAAATGTAGTTTTAATGAACTTGTGTTTTATTTGTCAAGCACTAGGTTTTTCCTACTCAATATGCTTAAGAAAATAATGTAGTGATACTACCCTCATTGTTCTTAATAAAACGGATTAATAAATTGTAAGAGGATTAAGTATTTTAGCTTCTAGCCTTTACACTTAATTTCAGAATACCCATCTGGAGCCTAAAACATCAATATGCTAGTGTTTCAGTATGCACTGGAGTATTGCAACTCTGGAGGTAGTTTCCAGGTAAATGAAATGTTTCTCACCTGCAAGTGTGTCTAATTTCAAATTCTGTCTTCTGTTAATGGGAGGGTGAATGATTCTTCCGTGTATTTTTAGTCAAATGAGTAATTTTACGGGTAGGTTAATTTGTTGAAACAATTGAAGTTTTGTCAGTTAAGACTTCGTGTCATATAATTTACATGAGATCTCGCTTTGCATCCATGGACCTTAAAACATTTTCTAAATGTGGATTAAGTTGTGCAGTGTTTCCCTGAAACATAGAGCACATTTTCCAGAAAAACAAAATAGTACTCAGAGATGTCAAATGATGTTCTTAAGACTAATAAGAAATATTCCTGTTCTTAAGCACTGATGATTAAATAATTTTCACCCTCTTCCAGATTCATAGTGAAACCAAATGTTGTGTTTTTAGGAAAAATTGATGAATTGCACTTTTATGAGTTGTTACTGTTTCAGAGTATCTAAATAGCGCAAGGACTGTGCTGTGGTTGACTGAAGCTATAGTTTCACAACATGAGATGAAGGATATACAGGACTGTATATATCTAAGGTTGCCTGCCCTGTTGTGTGTCAGGCTAGCCTCTTGGGAGCTGAGGTGGTAGCATCTGAACACTTGTGATTTTGTTGGGAAGCGGTCCCTGGAGTGAACTGAGCTTAAAACCATGCATAAATTTTGTCTTGGAAACAGCAAGGTGTAACACTCTGAGACAGAGTGAGGGAATGAACTAACAGTTATGGAGCACACATAATCACATGCCCTATGCTCTAATTTGTTTTCTTTGGCCCCTTTATTTAGCAGTCTAAGACCAGGAAATCCACGAGAGTGTGCTGTTTTAAATATCTCTGAACCTGAACAGTCTTTGACTCCTTCAGTAATTAGGTAACTAGCCTAATAATCTAGAGGAAAGATTCTATCCAATGTGAAACTTTGTTACCAAAATTACTAATTACCTGAAAAACTTGTTTTAGGGGATTACACAATTTTTGACAGACTATAAGACATAATTTTGGCAAGCACCTTTAGGTGCCAGTTTGCTGAATAGTAACAGTAATTATGAAGACACGTAAAAAAACAAAGGAGGAGAGGCACAGAATTATATATCCATTTTTCTGTATTGCATCTGAAAAACATTGGGAAGGAAATGTGCTATAAAGCATGAAAAACACTTATAGTGTTTACCTCCCTTAACGTTTAGCCTTTTAGAAGATAGTCTTCAGTTTAAACTGGTCATCTTTTCTGCTTTAATGAGTTGGGAGATGTCATTGTCAGTCATTTGATCTGGCTGGTTTAGATACTGATAGGGATGCATAGTTTGAGTTGCCTATCATTCTGTTTCTTCTTGCTGGAAGGGTGAGCTTAGGATCAAATGAGATGTATTTTGGATACTGTTGAGTTCGAGGAAGTATCTAGATTAAACGAATAAGTATTCAGGTATTCATTAAAACCTTTTAATTGAAACTCCAGAATTCACATAGGTGGTGTTTAATTTAACACTACACAGACAGAATTTTTCTGAGACTTCCTTGTAAAGGACAGTGACAGGGGCAGGTTTCTGTGAAATGTCCATTTTGAGAGTCAGTTCCTTCATCAATAGCTGAGACAAAATATTGCATAATTGGATGGGTACTTTGGAGTTTGTCCAACCACTGAGATCTGTACAGATGTTCAAACAGGGCTACTGTGACATACCTGAAGGTGTTTCCTTTCCATTCTCTACTGCGCTTTCAGTAACTTAGTAGAGCTCTAGCATTAGACCAAGATACTTCTAAAAGATGTTTTTACTGTGGTGTCATTTATTTATTTATTAGGGTTAGTGCATATCTGTACTGGATTAAGCTTGACAAACACATTGCATAGCTTCCTCATAGTTAAAGACTAACTTCCACTGATCATGACAGGTTTTAAAATCGATTTCAGCTACTGATTTCAGAATGAAATTGTACTTTGTTGCTAAAGAGGTGTCCCTTGCGCTGCCAGGTATCCTAGACTGTGTTATGGCCTTTGTGTGTTTTGCAGACTTAAAGAATAAGGATTCACAATCCTCAAGTGCAAATTCCTGCAAATACATGGTCTATAATTCTATAATTGGAGTGGATTACTACACCTGGTATTTTAAGAGTTCTTTGAATTTTAGGGGAGGGAAATCTGGAGGAGAAAAGGCCCTAGAGCTAGAAAAAAAACAACTTTTCTTAATCTCATCCAATTTTATTCAGATTTAGTTGAGTTTAAACAGTTCAGACACACCATTTCCCTTTTGATTGCTCTTTTTTCTCAGGAAAATGGTGTCAACGTACCAAATCCCTGCCTTAAACGTGACAATGGAGGGAGTCCCAGGTTGCCACCAAAGCACTAGACTTGCACTCATTACGCTGGAGGTGGTGGAGCAAATAGAGAATGTGAGTTGCAGGGAAGCAAGTTATCAAAGTCCTATGTCTTATCCTTAACTACCTCCTCGCAGTCTCTTACAGTACTGGGAGAGAAAGTTCTCAAAATTCCTGGGAAACTTGGAGAGGCAGACAGCCTGGCCAGGCTTGCTCCATAAAACTGTAGTCTCAGCAACTCTTCTGCCTCCTTTGGGGGCACAAATATGTGGCATGAATCCCACCTCCAGGGTGGGAGAAAAGAAAGGCACGGATGGGGCCAGGCTTCCCTGACTGGACTTAGAACTTGGCTCCAGGGGCAGTTTCCCTCTCTGGGATAAGAGCTTTCCTCTACTGCCAATTAATGTCCTACAATTAATCTAACAGAAGTCTGTACTAAAATGTTGAACTACAAACCCTGATGGTTGATGCATGGTCCTTGTTTCTGTCCATGTTAGAAACTGACTTTTCATTTTAAAACAAAAGTTAGGACATGATTTTAAAATAGGTTTTATTTGTTTCATAACAATAGGTAGTGGAAGACTATTATGCCATGATCCTCAATGATGTAGCAAGTTACTTTGTCTCAGAAATAATCCTATAGCATAAAAATTTTAATGTGGTTCCATTTTTTTCCCCCTGAATTTAGGTTCTTTTGCTGCTTCTTCACATATAATTCATGTAGAATTTCACACACACACACCATCATACATACATGGTGCAAAATCATGCAGTGCATGATTTTGTGGGAAAACTTTCCTTTCTTCTAATGTATTAACTAGTGTGAAATGTCATGTGAGAGACTGGAGAGCTCCAGTTCCTCCAAAACGCTTAATTCAAATGCATGCTACAAATTAAGTTGAGGTATTAGAAAACCTAAATGGTACCATGAGTTGCTGTCTTTGCAAAACAAGCCTAGTATTGTATCTGTTTCTTTAATTCATTAGTTCAGGTTTGTTGGCAGTCCATATCGAGAAAAACTGAATTTTACTAGTGGCATAATCTTACATTTTATAGCAGTGGAACAACTAACAATGTCCAAATAGTTATTGGTTTTATAGAAATTAATCTTAATGATTTTTGCTATTTTGTTCTTTTCAGAAGGAATAGGGTTTAATTTTTTTTTCTAATGAAAGGTCATTTTAGCATGCAGTCCAGACTAGTTTTTCTTCCAAACAAAATACCATCAAATTTCAGTACTGCCAGGTATTCCTGTCCATGTTATTATGAGGAAAGACACATTGTGACTATTTGGCTGTTAGTTTATATGATAAAATCTTTTTTATTAAAGAGCAGAATGCACATTGCCAACCTTTTGTTATCTAGTTTCCCGACTGCAGTACAGTATCAGATTTTGCCAAACTGGCTCACATTTTGCAAGTGCTCACCGCTGACTTCAATTATCTTTTCCTGGTAGTCTGCATCCTGCCACTTAGAGGTAAATGTCACACATTCTTCTTCATTCATGCTTCTTACAAAAAGTTATTTTAATTGAAATTATATACAGAAATATGCGAATGTGCTGGAGAACTCTTTTTTCCCCCCTAGACATAGGTACTGTTGAAAATACTTCCGTGGGGAGAAAAAAATTCTACACTCTCTGGTGAGTGGAAATATCACAGTATCACCAAAGTTGGAAGAGACCTCAAAGATCATCAAGTGCAACCCGTTACCACAGACCTCAAGACTGGACCACGGCACCAAGTGCCACATCCAAACCCGCCTTGAACACCTCCAGGGACGGTGACTCCACCACCTCCATTGGCAGCCCATTCTGGTAGGGAATGACTCTCTGTGAAGAACTTTCTCCTCACCTCGAGCCTAAACTTCTCCTGCCGCAGCTTGAGGGCTGTGACCTCTTGTTCTGGTGCTGGTTGCCTGAGAGAAGAAAGCAACCTCCTGGCCACAACCACCCTTCGGGTAGCAATAAGGTCTCCCTTGAGCCTGCTCTTCACCAGGCTAAACAATCCCAGCTCCCTCAGCCTCTCCTCATAGGGCTTGTGCTCGAGGCCTCTCACCAGCCTCGTTGCCCTTCTCTAGACATGCTCAAGTACCTCAATATGGGAAGAGATGCATAAGAAATATCAAAATATAGAAGATTAAGAAAATATTTTGATAACTTAAAGCATATTTCAGTGTGGAATATAATTTTTCCAGTTGTATTTGCCTAACATGTATCTGAAATTATCTTTTATCTGCAGACATTGATTTTTCAGGTGTAATATGAGCCTCTATGTTTTAATTAAAAAGAGAGAACATAAATAATATGAAAGGAACCGAAGTCAGTATATGAATGGCAAAAAATGTTACTATTTAACTGGTTGTATGATAGGGTAATCTGCTGACAGATTAATACTACAGTGTGTAGCAAACCATTAAAACACCTCCTTGTTATTCCAAATAATATTTTAATACATATCTCCAAGAGAGTTTTGCTTTTAAAGGCATTTTACTGCAAGAAAAATCTTGTTATATATCCTTGCAAGAAGTATTATGTAAGATTAGAAAAAAGTATGGAGTTTAAAAGGATACAGTTTTTAAACTGCTTCCGTGTGCTCAGATGAGAAAAAATACCATTTTCTCAGGAAAGCAAATTGCCTTTACATGATTCTGAAGATTGTCAAAGCTATAATGTTAGAGGTGAGCATCAAGATGAATGTGCCAGTCTTTTTTTGGTGGTGCTGAGTGATAAGGAACGGTGAGTACAAGCTAGAACACAGGAGGTTCCATACAACATGAGAATACACATCTTCACTGCAGGGATGATGGAGCACTGGAACAGGCTGCCCAGAGAGGTTGTGGAGTCTCCTTCTCTGGATACTTTCTAAACCTGCCTGGATGCTTTCTGTGTGGCCTGCCCTAGGTGATTCTGCTCTGGCAGGGATGTTGGACTGGGTGATCTCTAGAGGTCCCTTCCAATTCTTGACATTCTGTGATTCAAAAGCACAGTATACTTACATTTGCTAACAGTGTGCTGTTGATTGTTAAAGAAGCAAAGAGCATTAGATGCAAGTTTTGGAAAAGATGTGTGCATAGCTGTGCACTATATATGCATGTGTGTATCTTGGGTAGGCACTTAGTGATACCCACTAAGTGTATCACTACTTAGTGATAAGTATTTGTAATGTTTTAAAATCCAGTTAATATTTTAGTTTGTATCTTTTTTTTGTGGTGGCACAATTTCTATTTTTTTTTCCCCCCTCCAAACCCAAGTTATCTTTTCTTCTAAACAAATCAGACAGAAGACTTACCCAAGTGCTTTCTCTACTTCCTGGTGAGTGCTGATGTAGGATTTTTATTTGTTGTATTATTTCTGAAGTTGAGGGTGCTTCTTGGAGTCGATTTTTCAGAAAATACCTTCTTCATTGATGCGTTATTAATACCGTTTGTACAGTGCTCTGTGTTAAATTTCACGTCATTGATTATAATAATGCCCTGGTGCAAAATACCAAAGATGCCATTCCTGAAAGCTGCTTTTGCTTCACTGACTGATGACTTTGCCAGATCAAATAAGTTGACAAGAAAAACACAAGTGAGCAGATCAAAACTGTTCATTTGTCTATCCATCATTTATAGCCAACAGATATTTGCTCTTTAGATAACTTTACCACAAGTCAAATCTTGTTAGGCGTGTCATTTTTGTGATTATAGTACACGCAAGGATCATGAGATTACTGTGAATCTTTACTATCATGTCCCGTGCCGTTCAGAAAAACAACACATATTTCTGTCAAGTACAAAGGGTTTACCTTGTCCTTTCAATTCAGGATTTGTATAGTTTTTTAGGGAGCACTTTGAAGATCCAAAGTACAAAGTGATGGGAAGTATGTTGATCTTACCATGAAAAGTCATTCCAGCTGGTACTGAACCTGGTTAGAAATGACCGCATCTTGTGTTGATAGCTTTAGTTGTCTACTGTAGTGTGCTTGCTGACTAGCTGATTGCCACAAATACCTTAACAAGTTTTTGGGTGAAGGTATGTTCTGTAAAACATCAGGCATCAAGGACAGGCAACAGAAGCCAGATCTGTGAATTGTAGGCTGTCTTCTTGATGTGTTTATCCTGACCTCTCAGAAGCAACGAGAATGAAAATATTCAGTCACTTTATACTGATTAAATCATCCTACAAAACTGTCTTGTGTGACTGCTGGGATTTATTTTCTGCATTTGTTAAATGTTGTAGAATGTTTTATAAGAATTTTGCTTAAATGCTATGGATATTAAAGAGCAGGTTTTCTGAAAGCACTGAAAGTTGTGTATTTAAACTTAGTATTAAAAAAAATCTTGATTTGATCAAATTCATCTTCTGAAAGATATGAGAGGCTCTGTGTTGTCTTCAGATATGAAGGCTATTAGAGCTGTTACTCCAACTGCCCTGCCCATACTAGGTAAATATTTTATCTCCATCTTTCTTGAAATTCAGTTCATTTTCTCTTCCAGAGTATCATGATACTATTTATTTTGCTTTAGGAAACTACTTAACTCTTGCTAGCTGGTACTTCTGATAACTCACACAAGAGTAATTTTCTTTTCTCTTAGTCTTTTCTCCAGAGACTGTCTCCTTTGTATTCCCTCCAAAGATAGACTTTGCTCTTCTATGTGTCTCTGTAGAGCAATGGCGGTATCTCTTGTGTTTATATCTAGGGATTAAGTTTGCTTCAAATGCAGGAATGGAGTTAATTAGGCCAAAAAAGGAGTATTTTCAATTGGCAATTCCCTTTTCAACTGTCACATCAAGCACTTTTCTATCCTTCTAACTGCCTACTAAAAATCTGTTTTCTTGCTTTCTATTGTCTTAAGATGGCACAGGGTCTACTTCCAACCTGTTTTTTTCTAGAGTGCAGAATACAGTCCCATTCTTGATGACCCTTTGAAATGTGGTTATTGTGTTAAATAATAAAAACAGTAATAATCCAGGATTGCTCAGTAGCTGTACCTTTTTACTGAAAATGCTATAGTGACTTGGAGAGCTTCCTTTCAAAATGATTCTGAAGATAAAAGGTAATGAGAATTTGGCTTATTAGCATTGGTGTTCTGTGAATGCCTTCCTAGCTTCGTTATGCATTACTCAATCCATAATGGTGTATGTTCAGTTTGAATTTTCCTGTTACTAATTTTTACCCGTTTCGCTTCTGTCAGTTGGACTAAGAAAAGTCACACAATGAATAGCTGTTTTCTCATTAAATAATCATCAATAAAATATTAACATAATTTCTGTTAAGTTTATATGCACTGATTTCCTCAGGTCTGTCACCATATTCCTGAAAATTATTTGCACAAATCTTTTATTAAACTACTCCAGTCTGTCAGTATTCCCTTGGGAGACTGAAGCTGAAGTAACAGTTTTCCTTATGACATACTGAGTTTCACCAGATAAATACTTGCTGCTCTTACACACCATTCCACTGTTAAAATAGCTACATTTTTTGGGCCATACTATTGCTCTGAAAGTTGTGTTTACCTCATTATTTGCCATTCTACTAATTCCACGACCAGTTATTAAGTGTGTTGTTGGGACTTCTTAGACTGAAACAGAGAAGACTTAGGGGGGGGATTTTGTCAATGCTTACAAATACTTAAATGGTTCATGTCAGTAAATAACTTTTTTTTTTTTTT
>VWYK01063671.1:0-11057 GCA_013399775.1 Semnornis frantzii | reverse complement strand
CCAGAACTGGACACAGTGCTCCCTTGCATCCATTCTCTCTTGGCCGAGTGAAAATAGCAGCACTGCATTCACAGAGGAACTCTGAGGCGTTTCACAGATACTCTGACATACTCCCTGGACACTCTGAGCTGCTTAGAAGCAGAATGAGTTCAGAAATAATGGAACTGGAAACATGATGACTCCAACTTCACACAAGCTAACACTGCAGATATTTGTGCTAGGTCTTGGTAGACTTCTATACTCTGCAGTGAACCCTGGTAGAGTAGTGACTCTACCTTTGCAATGCCTGTTGCATCAGCTAGCTAGGGAAAAACTAGCCCAGTATGCAGATGTACATGCCTGTCAACAACTAAAATTCATGGACCCCCCTCACAGCAAGGATATCCCCAGCTAGATCAGGTGGCCTTGTCAAGCCTGCCCTCCCGGGCAACCTGTGGCAGGATTCCAGCACTCTCATGGTGCAGAACTTGTTCCTAACATCCAATCTAACTCTGCTCTTTATATTTCAAACCATTGCCCTCATCCTGTCCCTGCAGGCCTTTGCAAACAGTCCCTCTGCAGCCTTCTTGTAGCCCCCTTCGGGTCCTGGCAGGCTGTTCTGAGTGAGGTCTCCCCAGAGCCTTCTCTTCCCCAGGCTCAACCCCAGCTCCCTCAGCCTGTCCTTGTAGCAGAGATGTTCCCTTCTCTTGATCATTTTCATGTCCCTCCTCTGGACTTGCGCCATCAGGTCCATGTCCTTCCTGTGTGGAGGGCTCCAGAGCTGGATGTAGCACTCCAGGTGAGGTCTCACCAGAGCAGCATACAGTGGCAGAATCACCTCTCTTTGACCTTCTGGCCATGCTGCTTTTGATGTGGTCCAGGTTGCTATTTGCCTTCTAGGCTGCAAGTGTACACTGTTGGCTCATGTACACCTTCTCATCCACCAGCATCCCAAAGTCCTTTTCTGCAGGGCTGCTCTCAATTTCATCATCCCCAGCCTGTAGTGGTATCTAGGATTGCTCTAAGTGCAGGACCTTACACTTTGCCTTATTGAACCCCATGAGATTCTCCTCAGCCCAGCTCTCCAGCCTGTCTAGGTCCCTCTGGATGTCACCATGTCCTTCAGACTTATCAACCACACCCTTCAGCTTGGTATCACCTGCAGATTTATTGAGGGTCCTCTCTGTTTTGCTGTCAGTGTCATCAATTAAGATATTCTACAGCCAATGTTTAGCAATATCGAAGCATGGGGTAGAAAAAAATCACCTGCCTGGATGCACAAGGATCTTTCACTGGCTGGACTCTGGGTTTATCTATTTTTCAGTGGCAGGTCTTCACCATTATCCTGTGTCCTAGTGATTTTTTTGAAAGCTGGTTTCAGAGCGAAGTCCCTGCCAGGGCAGGCAGAACTTTCGCTGCCTACAGCAGCAGTTCTGCTCTTGCTCAAAATGGATTTGCAATGTTTTTACCCTAAAGCTGTGTCTCATGCCTGAAGCCTAACCTTGTTTTGCAAATTCCCTCTACAAAACTGACCCTCAGACATTGGTGTTTTGGTTTGGTTTTTTTGTTTTTTGTTTTTTTTCACACCAGCTGACTGCAAATTTTCTTAGCCACAGAAAGTCTAATCCATGTCATCAGAAGGTTTTCTGCCATGCTGAGCTATGCTGAGAAGCTGATTGTCTGCACCGGAACAAAAATGCCTTCCCCCACTGCATAACAAAGAAGGTGGAAAGGCAGATCATTAATATCTCAGTAGCCACTTCTCTGCTCTTAACTCAGGATGCTGTTTACTTTCATACTGTTGCAAATTTCAAGTTAGTGCCTTCCAAGATGCTTAAAAGCAGCAGACAGCACAATCCACATCTAGCAGTGGTAAAACAGTAATTTTTGACAGCATGAGATCATACAGACATGAAAGCAGGAGGCAAGGACAGCTGCATACAAAGAGAGCTCTTCCTCTATGCCTGAAGGTGCCAGTCTGGGATGCATTGTCCAGCTGTGTGAGGCAGGGAGGTGTTGCCTTTTCAGTATCACACCAGCTGTGGTGGAAGAAAGAGAGCCTGGGAGCTGGTCAGGGCAGAAGCCTCAGGGAATGTATTTCAAAAATCATAAAATCATCATAGAATCACAGAATGGCTTAGACTGGAAGAGACCTTAGAGATCATCTACTCCAATCCACGACCATGGGCAGAGACCCCTCTCAGACTTACCTGCCCAAGACCACATCCAACCTGACCTTTAACACCTCCAGGGAGGAGGCAATCACAGCCTCCCTGGGGAGCCTGTTCCAGAGTCTCACCAACCTTCTTCAAAAGAACTTCTTCCTAAGATCCAGTCTAGACCTCATGTCCCTCAGCTTCAAACCATTTCCCCTTGCCCAGTCTCTAGACACCCTTAAGAAAAATCTCTCTGCAGCTTTCCTTCAGCTCTTGGCAGGCAGCTCTAAGGTTCCCATGGAGTCTTCTCTTCTCCAGGCTGATCAATCCCATCAATCCCAGCTCCCTCAGCCTATACTCATAGCAGAGCTGCTCCAGCCCTTGGATCATCTTTGTGGCCTCCTCTGGACTCATTCCAGCAGCTCTGTGTCCTTCTGCTGGGGACACAGAAAACTGGATGCAGTCTTCGAGAAGGAGTCTTACAAGAGCAGAGGCAGAATCCCCTCTCTTGCCCTGCTGGCCACACTCCCCTGGTTGCAGCCTAGGATAGAGTTTGCCTTCTGTGCTGGGTGAATGCAGTGCATGCTCTGCATCCACAACATGCAACTGGTTGTCACTGAGCTGCTAGCAAAGATGCTTCTCAAAGCACAGAATGCAGTGTGAGGCTTGCCTTCACACCAACTTGGGCTGGAAGTGCATCTCCTGAACCTTCTGGTTTTCATTTGTAGATTGTAGAATGGTTAAGTTTGAAAGGGATCTCAAAGCTCATCCATTTCCAACCCCCTGCCATAGGCAGGACACCTCCCACTAGAACAGGTTGCTCACAGCCTCATCCAACCTTGAACACCTCTCTGGGAAACCTGTGCAGTGTCTCACCACCCTCACTGCAAAGAACTTCTTCCTAACCTCCAGTTTCAATCTCACCTTGGCCAGTTTAAACCCATTCCTCCTTATCCTCATCCTCTTCATCCTATCATGACAAGACCCTGTCAATAGTCCCTCCCTAGCCCTCCTTCAGATACTGGAAGGCTACTCCTAAGTCTCCTGGAAGCCTTCTCTTCTCCAGGCTGCAGAGCCCCAACTCTCTCAGCCTGTCCTCAGAGCAGAGTTGCTGCAGCCCTCATGGAAAGCCTGCAAGTTCAACCTGCAATGAACACCCTGAAGCACTTCAGAGGCCTGCAGTGTGTCTAATGGCAGCAAAACTCAATGTCCACCCCTTTTCTCCTTGCAGAGTGATTGGTGCCATGAGCAACTTCGAGGAGTTCCGACGAGCTTTCCGCTGCCCGCCCAACACCACCATGAACCGCGGCGCAGAGTCCTGCCGCCTCTGGTAGATGGCCCTGCCAGCTCTTCTGTCAAGAGGGAGCTACACTGTGAATTGCTGCACCTGAGCTCAAGCCTGCTGCTAGAGCTTCAGAACACGTAGGAATAGAATCATAGAATGATAGAATGGATTAGGTTGGAAGTGACCTCAAAGCTCATCCAGTTCCAACCCACCACCACAGGCAGGGACACCTCCCACTAGAACAGGTCGTGCATGACCTCATCCAGTCTGGCCTTGAACACCTCCAGGGAGGGAGCAGCCACAACCTCCCTGGGCTACCTATTCCAGTGTCTCACCACCCTCACTGGAAAAAGAACTTCTTCCTAACATCCAGTCTAAATCTCCCCTCTGCCAGTTTAACCCTATTGCTCCTCGTCCTGTCATTACAAGACCTTGTCAATAGTCCCTCCCCAGCCTTCCTGTAGCCCCATTCGGATCCTGGAAGGCCATTCCAAGATCTCCTTGAAGCCTTCTATTCTCCAGGCTGCCGAACCCCAACCCTCTCAGCCTGTCCTCATAGCAGAGCTGCTGCAGCCCTCTGAGCATCTTTCTGGCCTCCTGGACTGTCTCCAACAGTTCCATGTTCTTCTTGTGCTGGGAGCTCCAGAACTGCACACAGCACTCCAGGTGGGGTCTCAGGAGAGCAAAGTAATGTGGGAAGGTGTAACAAAAAATTCATCCTCCCTATCATGGAATCATAGAATGGTCTGGGTTGGAAGGGACCTCTGAAGGTCATCTAGTCCCACCCATCATGATGAACTGCATGGATCTAATTAACTCTGTACTCAGAGCCTAGAAACAGTCAATATAGAAGAGGCTAGATTGTCTTTAACAGAAATTAACAACAAAAAAAAGAATAAAAAAATTAAACAAAACAAAACAAAATTAACAACAAAATAAAAAATTAAGAAAAATAGAATTAACAACAAAAAAAGCATTAACAAAAATTTAACAACAAAAAAACCCAAAGGAATTAACAAAAAAGAATAAACAACAAAAAAAAACCAGAAAAGAATTAACAACAGAAGAATAAACAACAAAAAACCAACAAAAATAATTAACAATAAAAAAATTAACAAAAAACATAGACATAAAAGAATTAAGAAAAATAATTAAGAAGAAAATACCAACAAAAAAAAAATTAAAACATTTAACAACAAAAAAAAACCAACAAAAAAGAATTAACAAAACATTAATTAACAACAAAAGGAATTAACAACAAAAAAGAATTAATTAAAAAAATTAACAACAACAAAAAAAGAATAACAAAAAAAAAGAACTTTTATCCATGAAAACTCTTCCTGCTCCCCTGCAGCTGCACTGCTGTCAATGGAGAACTGCCACTACCAATTCTATCTCCTGATTTATAGTTAGGCACAAGGTAAATGCTAAATTCCAGCTTCAATCCTTTGCTCTGCAGGGGAAGGGGCTGCAGAATGCTCCCCCACACCAAAAAATGTATTCTTTCTTGATGACATTCACAAGATGTGCTTATTATATACCCAGCTCTGATCTGCTGTGAGAGGCTGCTTTTGCCTAATGTAAATTGCCACTGCCCAGCATGCTGTAAGTGATGTAAAGACATGAGGCTTTGTCTCAATTGGGTTTCATATGTCAGATGAATGCCTCAGGTTTTGGAACAGTTTCAGGCTGAGAAAGCACCTCGTGGTTTCCATCTGCTAGCACCAAACACAAAGGATACTCTTCAGACTGTGGCCTCTTCTAATTTTAGAACAGCTCCTGAGAGAAACCAAAATCAGAGGCATTGCAGAGGGAATTCCCAGCACCAGGAATATTACAGCACTTCTTCCTCTGTGCCTTGTGGGCAGTTTGTTTGGCTTTGTGCTTCACCCTATGCTTCTTTTTAAGCCTGACAGTTTCAATTTGGAGATTCTTACAGAGGAATGTAAGCAATGTCCTGGTCTGGATAGGGCAGGCCAACTTTAAAGAGAGAAGAATATGTGAGTTAAAAAAAACAGAGTCCCAGAATATTTGCCTTGTCTGGATACAAAGAGAGCAATTCAGGAGTAGAGGGTAGAGGGCATGCATGGCAGCTGAGTTCTTAATTTGATTTCTACCAGTATGAATAACAGACACACACACACACACACACACACACATATTTTATTGCAGCAGACATTTTTAACACCTAACTACTACTAAGAGGGGTGATGGGGAGCAGCTTTTGCTTCCACAGCAGCAAGATGCATATTTAAACTGGTAGTTATTTATACCTTGTGCATGAATTCATTTTTACACAATGCTTTCAAATGGAAAGGGAGTTTCTTTAGGCTGATTTAATTACTACCACTCTATCTATGTCTCTCTGTGTACATACTTTTATATATATATAATTAAGAATTCTTCTATCTGCCTAAATTTTATCAGTATAGAAATTTTAATAATCACAGAGTGGCTTGGGTTAGAAGAGACCTTTAAAGGTCCTCTAGTCCAACCCTCTGCAGTCAGCAGGGAAACCTTCAACTGGAGGAGGTAGGTCAGACTCTCTCCCAAACAACCTGGCCTGGAATGCTGCCAGGGATCCATCACTTCCCTGGGCAGCCTGGGCCAGTGTGAAAAAATTAAGAGCCCTCACTGGGATTCTTTAACTCCACTAATGCCAGTAAATACATAAAGTAAGCAAAGAAGGTGGCTCCTGAAGCTGCTGCCTGTTTGCTTTGCTAAAGAAGTCATCCTGTGCAGCTCTACAGCCATTTCAAGCAGTGGTGGTGCTAGAGAGGATGAAGCTGAGAAGGTCTTCAGGGCAGAAAGCTGTATTCAGGTGAAGTACTCAAGAAGTGGCTAATTAAAATGATTCAGAGACCTGACCAGTTATGATGCGCTGTTACAGCAGGAGAAGAGGAAATGGTCTCAAATTGCAAGGGGAGGTTGAGGTTGGACATTAGAAAAAACATCTTCCCTGAAAGGGTTCTCAGAAGACTGGAACAGGCTGCTCAGAGAGGTGGTTTGAATCCCCATCCCTGGAGGTGCTGGCAAGACACAGAGAGGATAGTGCTGAGGAACATGGCCCAGCATCAGACTTGGCAGAGCTAGACAATGGCAGGATTTCATGGGGAGAGAAACTTTTCTTACCAAGACTGGTCAAATAATGTCCAGCAGTGTAATGGAAGGGTAATTAATTACGCGAGATGGTATTCTCTCAACAAGTAATACTGTTTCTTCATTTTCAATATTCAGGAGTCTCACTCCCCCCACCACTAATTTTAATAATAATCAGGTTCTTCCCCCAGTCATGGAAACAGTATACAGGTGATAACATGGGATCTAGAAGGTTTCAGAAATAACTAGCAACAACAGGAACATTAATTGAACTGGAAAAGAAGGTTCTTGCTTGTTCCACTTGCCCACTAGATGGACTCAGGAAGATCCTTTCTGCTTATGGCAGAAGGCAATGGTGAATTACAAAAGGCTTTAAGTATTTACTCACAATAATTAGCTCCCAACCCGCAGGGCTGGCTACAGCTTCAGGCAGCACCCAAACACTGGCAGGGAGTTCTGTCGATGTCTTGTCAGCTGCTGAGGCTTCCCAGGCTTCCCAGGGCACTGTGGAAAGGAGGCAGACAATCTCTGAGCTTATCCTGGTTTCTCTGGACGATCCGTGTGTCCCTTCCAGGGCTCCTCGTCTTGGCAGGTGTAGGCAGGAGGTCTTGCAATGTGCAGTCTTGGCACGGATGTCACACTGGCTATGCGGGCCTACTGCACGGGAGCATTTAAAGCCGGGTCCTGGTAAACTCCAAGCAGGCAGTTTCCAGGTGGTTCAGCAGAGCTAACTTATAGCTTAGTGTAGCATAATCATAGAATCACAGAATCATAGAATCACAGAATTATAGAATCAAGCAGGTTGGGAGAGACCTCCAGGCTCATCCAGCCCAACCTATCACCCAGCCCTAGCCAATCAACCAGAGCATGGCACTAAGTGCCCCATCCAGGCTTTTCTTCAACACCTTCAATGATGGCAACTCCTCCAACTCCCTGGGCAGGCCATTCCAATGGCAAATTACTCTCTGTGAGTATTGTGTTATCATCTTCCTAATATCCAGCCTAATGCTGCAGAAGGCAATGGCAGAATCACTGCCAGAAGCAGAGAGCAATGGTATCAGGCAGCAGCAGGCAAGCAAGCACAAACACAACGGCAGAGCAGGTTGTGTCACCTGCTCATCTCTTTTTATCAATAAAGCCCAAGACTAATGGGCCTTTGGACACTGAATAGCTAATCAGAATGGAAGTTACCCAATCCTGACCATATTAGGCGAAGCCATAGGCTTACTTTTCCTAAATTTGGGAAAACGTAGGCATTGCATGAAGCAGGCGCAAGCAGTTTTGCTTCCTTCCAGCCAGATCAGTTCCTGAGTCCCATGCATTGCAGTTTGCCATTGAATTGCCACTTCTAAATTGCTTCTCCTAGAGACAGCTGTCACGGAAACTGATGGCAGTGGGTTCACAGAGACTCCTCTGAGGCAGGTATGGGTCCCAAGCAAAGTCCTAACGTTTGCCTACCAACAGGAAAGTTCCTTGGCAAGTGAAAAGTGCTGAACTGAATTAATTCCTGTGCTCACACAACTTGATGTTGGCTGCCTTGGATCAACAGCACAAAGTTCAGAGGTGATATCCTGACCTTGTTAAAGGTACTACCAACACGGTCATTGTCCTCAGGACATCAACTCAAACCTTGAGCTGAACTTTCAGAATCAGTGGACAATGCAAATCCAGTTTCACAACAAGCGGCTTTAAGCTTTCTGATTTCATCTCCGGATCAGAGATGCATTTGCAAGAGGTCCTCGCTGGTGGCTGTTTTCCAGCTGGACAGATTCTGTCATTGAGTGCTTTATGGGGTCATTTCTCTGTCCTGGACAGTGGTTTCTTCCCAAATGGCTTTGCTGCTTCTCGCTTTTATCTTTCATGGCTCATTCCCCAAGGATTTTTCAACTGTGGTATGCATACTTCCGGCAGCACAGGAGCTGCTGTAGAACTGTTTCATCCTTACCAGGGCATCTCCTGCAGCAGGCAGGGTACTGGGCTGGGATGACAAAAGGGAGCTGGAGGGTTTGAGAGCAATGCGAGAGAGGCCATGGCCAGATTTTGTGCACAGACCTTAGCAGTTGCGTGATGGCCTACACAATGCCAGGAGTCCTTGCTGCTGGCTGGCACACTGATTAGCAACATCACTGTTTGGAGACTCCTGGCTGTGGACTGAGGCTTTCAGTGCCCCTCAGACTTGGATCTTGCCTATGCCCACAAGAGCATCCCAGGCTGCCTCACCCGCCCACTTTTCAGCTCAAGCCGAACAGGTGATGATGCAATTTACAGTTTGCTTTGGAAGTCGCTGTTGAGGTACCAGTTGGAAAGCAAAGCAAAAGGTGATTCAACACAGCCTTAAAACTTGGTGACCAAAGATGACCCAAACCAGTGATGGTTTGTGGAGGGGTCTGTTTTAGCAGACTTTGTTTTCACATCGTGTGCCTCCTGGGGCTGCAACCCGGTCACTTGCTACATCTATGCAAACAGATCCTTCTTGCTGTATATTCTTCTCCCAGGCCCTTTAAATTTTTTTAAGGCTGTGCAATGTTTCTTCCTGGTGGTTTGGTCTTCCAGGGATCAGAAAGGGAAAGGATCACCTCTGAAGGAAACCTTTTTTTTTTTTTTTTAACCTGTGTAAATTTGAAGAGATAATTTTTCTACTGTGTAGACATAAATGAACAACTTCCACTCCCTTTTTTGGTTCCTGAGGATATGTTAAACCTTCTAACCACTTAGGTGCATAAATGATACTCAAGTTGGGTCTGGATGCTGAAGGACACAAAACCTCCAGCTGCTTCTAAAGCTCTGCCTCATGCTCTGTGCAGGGGGACTTCAGCATCCTGTAAGCAGCAGCAGAAATTGACTCTAGATGTGTGAATTGTTGGAAAAAAAAAATAATGGGCTCTTACCTCTCACTTTTTATTAATTTTTTCTTATCAAGTTACAGGCTTAGAAGTATATCTCACAGCAATGTTTTATATGTGTGTATATATATGTCTAAAATATATATATATATCTATCTCCAAAGAAATAGTAAAAGCCTGACAACTCCAAAGGCAGAATTACAGTGAGTTAAAAGGTATTCTGTGGTTGTATCTTTTCAGTCTGGATTTTTAGTCTCCTGCTCGGGCTCTTTGTACTTTTAATTGTTCTTCTTGCACAATGCATTGATTGACTGCTTTAAGAAACAATTGTGTTAGCCAATAAAAGCCAAAGTGATGAAGAATTCTCCTGTGCTTGCAGTGTGGCCAGAGCTGCTTGGTATGGCACTGCCTCACTCTCCAATGCTACTTCTGTTTTATATATATAGTCTATATAAAAAGTAATAAAGAGCATAATGACACAGCCCCTGGTTCTCAAGACTACTCTTACTGCTTGACAGGCTATGAAGGACTCCCTCTGACTCTTTATCCAGAGTTTATTAAGCTCTCTTTGCCCTCACTAATTTGCTGGAGGCAATAAAAAACGGAGCTGTATTTCAGCTGTCCCAGATGGAAGCCAACAGAGCATGATAAAGGGTGAGATGCTCCACCTGCCTGTCAGCCTTGCTCCTCTCCTCTTGCCCCAGTTTGCTCCTTGTCTTGTCCCACCCTTTAGCCTTGGGGTTTTTTTCAATTAGTTTTCACTTTTTTATTTTTGTTTCTCTTTTTTTTTCCCAGCAGTGTTTTTAATAGGATAACCCCAGGTCTGTGCCCGAGTTTGAACTGCAGCTCTCTTCCACTTCTGGTCTCCCAGCATAAAAAGGACATGGAGCTCTTGGAGCAAGACCAGAGGAGGGCCACAAGGATGATCCAAGGGCTGGAGCACCTCTGCTATAAGGGTAGGCTGGAGAAAAGAAGGCTCCATGAGGGCCTTAGAGCTACTGCCAATAGCTGAAGGGATCCTGCAGGAAGCCTGCAGGATGGACTTTTCATAAGGGTGTCTAGAGACAGGATGAGAGGAGCTGAGGGAGAGCAAGGTTAGATTGGAGCTCAGGAAGAAGCTCTTCATTATGAGGGTGGTGAGACTCTGGAATATGCTGTCCAGAGTGGCTGCAGATGACCCCTCCTTGGAGGTGTTTAAAGCCAGGTTGGATGAGCAGCCAAGTCTAGTTGAGAGATGTCCCTGCCTGTGGCAGGAGGGGTGGAGTAGGTGATCGCTGAGGGCCCTTCCAACTTGAGCCATTCAATGGTTCTGTGATTCCCAGCCAGAACAAAGGAGTACTTCTGCTGTCTTCCCAGGCTGTGGTGTGCCTGCAAGCACCTCAGCTTCCTGTTTTTCCTCACCTTGTACTTTATGAGCCTGATCAACACTTGTTCAAGGGCTCTCTAGGTGCAGAGACTATGCCAAGGCTTCAGACACCTTCAGCTTGGCTCTCCTGGGCTCTGACGGTTTCCTGACACTGCTTGGGTGCCCGTAAGTCGTGATGCTGGCCCACCTTAAGGCAGCATTAAGCCCATGAGCAGCAAGAAGCAACTGTACCTGGTGGGGACAATAGCTGAAGCTGTCCTTGGCTCATCTTTTGAATGGTGGTGATGCAGCTCTCTGGTGCTGCAGCTTCTCCAGAAGGAACAGGGAGG
>VWYK01063662.1:49562-66035 GCA_013399775.1 Semnornis frantzii | reverse complement strand
TTTCCCCTTTGCTGCCTTCCAACAGGCCAGTCCCCAACCTGTACTATTCCTTGAGTGTGTGCTGTGGCACTGCTGACTCAGCCCAAGGGAGAGGAGGATGAAGCTGAGCCACAGCAGTGCTGGGTGAACTGTTTGCAAACAACCTTGTCACAACATTGTTGGGGCACTGCAAACAACTGATAGGTTCCAGGAAACGAGGCACTGCTCTCAGCCACGCCATGAACAGCACAAAGAGCAGGTTTGTCTTGTGAATTATTCATGTAAAACTACCTTGCTCATTTCTAATTTATGTCTAATTGCAGCTTTTAGAGACCTGTCAGGGTAGCCCAGCCCTGCAGATGGTCAGATAGATAGAGTGATGTGGTGTTGGGCTGTAAATGTGTTACCCTGTGATGGACCAGCCTGCCCAGTAGGAGAGATTGCAACAGCAAGCATGGTGGGAGCAGTGAGGGTGACTTCTCTACCCAGGCTGGTGAACTCTTGACAGAGTGCACATCCATTGGCCCCAGGCTACCTGGAGCTGGGTTATGATCTCTGGTTGATCTCCTCAAGCTCCAAGGCATGGTTTTGCAGGCACATAGTGTAGATTTGTCTGTGTGCTCTGTAATGCTCACAAGGGCCTGGTTGCCATTGATCTCTGCATGACACAAGTGCCCTGAGCATCCCTTAAGTTCCTATGGCAGGTCACTGAGTAGCTCAGGCTCTTCTCCTAATGAAGGTTTCACATTTGGCTGCTGTAGGAGGCAGGGAGAGGGTGGGACATGCAGCTAGGACCTGACAGCCCCTTTCCTCCTCGTCACCTTTTTCTTGGAGCTCCCAGGGTGTGTGTAGAATCATGGAATAGGCTGGGCTGGAAGGAACCTCCAAAGGTCATCTAGTCCACACCCCACCACCCCCTGCAGTCAGCAGGGCCATCCTCAACTAGACCTGGTTGCCCAGAGCCCTGTCGAGCATCAGCGAGTGCAGGCCTTCTTCCCTGCAGTCACATCAGCATCAGCCTCTTGCCTGTCCCATGTGTTGATTTGGGACCAGAGGGTTGCAGGTGCTCCTGTCTCCTTTTAGTGGTGCAGTCCAGCAGAGAAATAAGCAGATACCCTGAAATCTTTCACCAGCTGTTCTTAGACAAACTAGAGTGATGTTGTTCTTCATATTGAATCCTTTGGCTGACCAACAGCCAAACGCATGCTCTTCCCCGGTTTGGTGCTGGGTAGGGACTTCACAGGCAGAAGTTACTGCCCCGAGGTAAAATCCAGCATCTGGTGGCTGTCCTTGACTGTGGTGTTACTGAACAAAGTCTTGGCTGCTGCTTTTCTTGTTTCTGAGCTTGTTTGCAAATCTGTCTCCAATTGTGAGCAGATCAGAGGAAGGGAGAGCACAAAGGAGCCGTGGGGATTGCAGCACTGCTGCCAGCCCGAGCCACTGACCTGTCAGCAACAGATTTTGACCTCCTCGTACCATCTGGTTTTGCTCTTCTTTGTGAGAGGAGAAGAGCAGCAAAGCATTTTCAGGAGGATGGAGACAGCAGGAGCAGCACTGACAGGGCTATCCCCCTGGGCAGGGAGGGTGAATGCAGCATGCCTAGGAAATAATGTGGAGGTACAGGCTGGGACGGGGGAAAGGAACCTGAAAGCTCTGTGGGGTGGGGGAAAGGAGCCTGTTAGCTCCAGTTAGAGACATGGCCTCTCAACCTCCTTAATTTTGAACTTCTGGGCCCTGCTTGCAATAGCAGTATGATTGCACATTGATTTTTTTGCAAGATCCAATAGCCATCTGCCAAAGGCAGTGCCAGGTTTGGTTTTGTTTTGTTTTGTTTTTTTCCATCTCTCTGTTTCCATTCCAGAGTTCAGAGTTATCAGCCAAAGCCAGGACAGCAAACAATGCAATGTGGTGAGGCAATATCCAGCTCCTGATGTAAATGCAATGAAAATTTAATGCTCTGGCAGTGGCTAACGCCCTCACCTCTTTGAAGTCTGCATGAGGGCTTGCATTGTGCAGGATTTATGCACCAGCCCCACAGAAAACATCACATTTCTTACTGTTGTGTGGGTTAAAGAACTGAAAGGGATGACAAACTTGGCCCAGCACTCGGTGGTGTTGGGGGGCTTGAAAGAGAGGAGAGGAGAGGATGGGGCATGGGGACACTAGATCTGGTTGGTGGGGGCTGCACTGGGTAGTGTGTGGACTTCTCTCCCTGAGAAGATGTGTTTGGGCTGAACCATCTCACTTTAGATAGCTTCACAGGAAAGGAGAGCTGTCTGGAAGCATGAGATGGAACATCAGTGAGAAGGGAAGGCCTGTGCAGAAAATTTCATGGTGTGTGTTTGTCTTTGCCTGCCTCAGCCACAGCCTCATGTCACAGAATCACCCAGTGGTGAGGATTGGAAGGCACTTCTGGAGGTGATCTAAGTCCAACTCCTCAATTAAAGCAGGGTCACCCAGAGTGGGCTGCACAAGATAGAATCCAGATGGGTTCTGAGTATCTCCAGAGAGGGAAACTCTGAAACCTCTCTGGGCAGCCTGGTCCACAGCTCCATCACCCTCACAAGAAATGTTTTCTTCATGTCTAGGTAGAACTTCCTGGGTTCCAGTTTGTGCCTTTTGCCCATTCTCCTGTTGCTGGGCACCACTGACAAACATCTGGTCCCATCCTCTTGATTCCCACCCTTTAGACATTGATGAGCATTAGGTCCCCTCACAATCTGCTCTGCTCCAGGCTAAACAGCCCCAGGTCTCTCAGCCTTTCCTCAGAGAGATTCCCCAGTCCCCTCAGCCTCTTGATAGCCTCAGCTGGAGATCAAAGGCTTGGTTTGGTTGGGGTTTGGAGTAACCTGGTCTAGTGGAAGCTGTCCCTGCCCATGTTAGGGGAGTTCAAGCTAAGTGACCTCTAAGGTCCCTGTCAACCATTCCATGATTTTATGATGATTCTGGGGTTTATTCACCACCAGCACTGAAGGGCCAAATCCCAATCTACTGGTGTGCTACTGGCAGTTAATTAGCCCTCTGAAGTCCTCAGCCATGCCACAGCTGGCAACCCTCTTTGGTGAAAGTTGACAGCAGTGTGGTAGCAGAGCTCAGGGTATTGGCAATGTCAGGGAGCAGGGAGTGCAGCATGGAGCAAAGCAGAAGCTGGACACAGACAGAGAATTACATTAAATCCATGCAAGGAATTTCTAGGCAAAAAATCTTGTCCAGCTTGAAAATAGATCAGGATTTTTCTTGTACTGGCAAATGTGTTTCACAGATCCTGCACCTGGGGAGAACCAACACCTTGCACTAGTGCAGATTATGGGTTGACCCATGGAGAAGGACCTTGGAGTCCTGGTGGATGATAAGTTACCCATAGGACAGCAGTGTGCCCTTGTGACCAAGAAGGCTGATGGTATCCTGGGGTGCATTAAGTAAAGTGTGGCCAGCAGGTCAAGGGAGGTTCTTCTTTCCCTGTGCTCTGCCCTACTGAGGCCACATCTAGAGTGTTGTGTCCAGTTCTGGGCTCCCCAGTTCAAGAGGGAGAGAGATAAACTAGAGAGAGTGCAGCAGAAGGCTGGTTAAGGGACTGGAACATGTGTCTTCTGAGGAAAGGCTGAGAGGCCTGGGGCTGCTGGAGAACAGCAGTCTGAGAGGGGATCTTCTCAATGTTTACAGATATCTGAAGAGTGGGTGTCAAGAAGGGGCCAGTTTCTTTTCAGTAGTGCCCTGTGACAGGATGAGGGGCAGTGGACACAAACTGGAACACAGGAAGTTCCACTTCAACATGAGGGAAAAACTTCTTTTCTGTGAGGGTGGCAGAGCACTGGAACAGGCTGTCCAGAGAGGCTGTGTGGAGTCTCCTTCTCTGGATACTTTGAAGCCCCATCTGCATGCATTCCTGCGTGACCTGCTCTAGGTGATCCTGCTTTGGCAGGGTGGGGGGGGGACTCAATGATCTCTGGCAGCCCCTCCCAACCCCTACCATTCTGTGAGTCAATGATCCTCAGCATTTGGATCATGTCCTGTGTGTGACTGACCCTGAGTGCTGCCCTAATGGCTGTGCTGGGATACTGTCTCCATGGTTTTGCCTCGACAGTGTTTTAAGGCAGAGACTAATCATGAGTAATTATTTCCCCTAAGCACACACCCTGCCAACACGTGATTGAAAACTCCATCTGGGACAATGGCCCTTGCATGGTTGCTTCTTGACTCAAAGCACAGCAGCAGGCAGATGCTGCAGCAGCTCTGGCTGTCGAGGATAGGAAGCTGTCTGCTGTGGGTCTTGCTCAGCCTGGCTGAGAGCATGAGCAAAGGTTGTTTCTCACGTTGGTTTGGCTCTCTTGCGCAAGAACTGCGGGAGGCAGGAGGGGAATGTGCTCCAGGGATCTCACAGTGCCTACTCCAAATGTGAATTTCCAGTAAGGACTAAGTGTGGGCAGCTGAACTCCTATGAATTTTAAAACTCATATCATCACCAATTGGATGGCTTGTGCAAGGAGCTGGCAGAAGAAAGAAATGACCTCCAGTGCTCAGGGCAAAGACCTGGCCTGCATTATCAGACTGACTGTAATTATCTACTGCCTGTTTGTGGGGGAAAAGGCACCCCTCCAGCTGGAGACCAGCTTTAGGTACTGCTGGAGAGGAGATCAGCAACTGGATGTGCACCCCAAAAGCTTGGAGACTCAAAGCAAGGCCAGGACTTCTGTGCTGCTTCCACTTAGAGGTGCTCAGATGGGAGAGGGCAGTGACACAGCAAGGAGTCAGGGCACTTCTGGGTTTAATCAGAACACCATTAAGCACCAATACTACTTTTGAGCATCTTTCTCCTTATTGCAAATGCAGAGTAACTGGGGAATAGTGCATGTGCCACCACATTTGGTGAAATCCTGGCAGGCAAATGGTGCTGGGGAGGAGTACTGGAGTCCTGTGTGCAGTTCTGGAGCCCCCAGCACAGGAAGGACATGGAACTGTTGGAACAAGTCCAGAGGAGGCCACAAAGATGCTGAGAGGGCTGCAGCAGCTGTGCTGTGAGGACAGGCTATGAGAGTTGGGGCTCTGCAGCCTGGAGAAGAGAAGGTTTCCAGGAGACCTTGTAGTAGCCTTTCAATATCTGAAGGGGGCTACGGGAGGTCTGGGGAGGGACTATTGACAAGGTCTTGTAATGACAGGAGGAGGAGGAATGGGTTTGAAGTGTCAGAGGGGAGATTGAAACTGGATGTTAGGAGAAAGTTCAAGGAGTGAGGGTGGTGAGACACTGGCACAGGTTGCCCAGGGAGGTTGTGGCTGCTCCCTGCCTGGAGGTGTTCAAGGCCAGGTTGGATGAGGCCTTGAGTGACCTGTGCTAGTGGGAGGTGTCCCTGCCTATGGCAGGGGGTTGGAGCTTTGAGGTCCCTTCCAACCTAAACCATTCTATGATTCTATGAAGAGCGTTACCTCTTTACTGCATTTCAGTGCTGTCAGCCTGGATGGCAGAGTGCTGAAGGTGTGCATCTCTGGCTTTGCAGGTGATTCGCTCTGCTGCTGACTGGTCAGCTGGCATTAAATACCACGAGGAGTCCATCCACAGCGCCTACGTCAGCGTGATAGAGAACAGCAAGCACTACATCTATATCGAAGTGAGTGGCAAGCAGGGAAAGCAAAGAGGGTCCTGATGCTCTGGGTGTGGCTTGCAGCCAGCAGGAGGGTAGCTCCTTCTTGAGGTCTGGCCTTCATTATTTTTATGCATTCAGAAATATGTGAAATATGTCAAGTTGGCAGGGGCTGAAAAGGATCATCTTGTGGATACGATGTTCAGAGGGCTGGGCCACATCACCTGTGAAGAAAGGCTGAAAGAGTTGGAGTTGTTCAGCCTGGGGAAGAGAAAGCTCCAAGGAGACTTTATAGCTGCCTTTCAGTACCTAAAGAGATCTGTAAGAGATGAGAACAGACTTTTTAGCAGGGTCTGTTGTGACAGAACAAGGGATGATGTTTTTAGACTAGACTAAAAGAGGGGGATTTAGACTAGATAGAAGGGAGACCTTTTTTTTTATGCTGAGGGTGTTGAAGCAGTGGCCCAGCTGACCAGAATGGTGGTAGATGCCTCATCCCTGGAACCCAACCCCAGTCAGGTTGTCTGGAACTCTGAGCAGCCTGACCTAGTTGAAGGTGTCCCTGCTGGCTGCAGGGGGGTTGGACCAGATGACCTTTAAAGATCATGATAAATATGGAATCTGCCTTGAATTCTTGATGCTGTTTTCATTGGCTCCAGGCTGACAGCCTTCTGACCACAAAAGCAGACCTCTCCTTCATGAGTTTTGTTGCAAAACTGTTAGCAACTTTTGTGGCCTGTGCAGCAATTTTCCTGTCCCTTCCATGGCTTTGCAGCATCCCCTGTGCAGTCTTGAAGACTTGGAAGGCTGCTCTCATATCCATACAGCCTGGAGCTACAGGAATCTCCTGTGCTGTGACTCTCAGTGCTGGCTCAGTGGAGACTCTGACTCTCCTCTTTTCTGTTTTTTGGGGTTTTTTTTAGCCTCTTGTTAGGATCTTCTTTATGTGAACTTCCTGCAGAGTGTGTTTAGTAAAGAATGACTTCATTCCCTAAGCGATCGCAGACGCACGTCACTTAATAATAAAAAACCCCAAAGTATCAACTCAAAGCAGCACACAAACTCAACTATCTTTAGTTGGTCTGAAATAAACCATGCAAATGTGTTCTGGTTGGCCTGGCAGTGTCTGACAGCAGCTCTCCTTGATTTTCCTGCAGAACCAGTTTTTTATTAGCTGCGCCGATGACAAAGTTGTCTGGAACAAGATCGGCAATGCAATCGCTCAGAGGATTCTTAAAGCTCACAGGTAACCTGTTCTGAACAAGGCAGTGAAAGTCTTCCAGCTGCATTTATATGCTGTGGTGTAAAACAATATCTTTAATGGGCACAGCTGTGCAATAGCTTTTCCAGCACAGAACCAGGCAGTCAGGCATCCGCTTGCACTTGCAGCAGCAAGACGCTTTAGTGGTTTCTTTGCAGACAGAAAGTGATTGTTCTGGACTTAGCCTGCTGCAAATGCATTTTTAACTGTGGAACTTGCTTAAAAGCAGGTCCTTGATCTTCTGACTCAGCAACACCACTGCTCTATAGCAGCCAACCTTGAGCTGTGTGGTCAGGCAAGTTGATGGGTGGGGAGGTTGAACCAGGATCTGTGGTTGAAGTTGTAGAGAGAATTGGCTTCAAATAGGGGAAGCAAACAAATTTCGAGGATCTGACTGCAGGGTTCAGCTATTGTTTGAACTTTTTCTGTTAAGTGCTGGAGGGTATTTACAGCCTACAGGCATTGCAAGGAGACCATCCTTTGTTTCTGGGTGGATCAAATCCAGCCCTGGTTTAGACACTCCTTTCCCTCCAGCGCGCCTAAGCCCAGGTTAACGTTAGTGCCACAGGTACTGGCTTGCCTTCTCTTTGATCCTCACCAGCCCTGCTTAAGGTTGCTCCCCTGGAGTCTCTCTGTAAGACACATGTATGTCATAGGCTCAAATTGCATCCTGATCTTGCCAGCCTGACACATAGAAAACTTTGAAAACTTTGTCCTTTAATCTCCTGTGTGTTTTTCAGCACACACAGAAAAGTTTCCTGCAGTGACCTGTCTCTTCCACACTGCAGCTATCCAGGGCTATGCAGGGGTTGCTTTCCCAGAGGTCACAGAAATTTCTGTGCCCTTGGCACCTGAGCTTGGATGTTCCCACCTGGGTAAAGGCAATGAACTCAAGACAGACACTGGGGTACAGGCAGTGTCTGCCAGGCCACAGGAGCTGCCATGAGAGAGGCTTTGTTCAGAGGCTCTGTGGCAGTGCTACTCAGACTGGGAGGACATGGATGTTGTCTGCTCTGCAGATGTCAGCGGGCAGAGGAACACAGTGGAGTTGCTGTGACCTGCAAAACACAGCCCAAATAATTCAAATTAACTAAGGATGAAAAAGATGGTGTGCATTTTCTCACCTGGAGTAAATGAGGACTGGTGCCAGTGCTGCTGGAAATGGTGTTGGTGCTATTTGTAAGGCAGCCTTGATGCTCACAGGCAGCCAGACATGGCACCTCTGTGCTGGAAAGCCACTCTGGGTTGTCTTTCCAGCTTTTGGGAGCTGATTGCCATGGGCCTTTTGCCTTGCTTGTGTGCTCTTAGCAGATGACCTGGAGAATTTGCCAAGATTTTCCTGTTATGTAAAGTTTATGTAACTGCTTCTGCCCAGATACCAAGAAGTCTAGCCTAGCAAGGTCTTCACATAAATTCTTCACTGACCCATTTTCAGATGTGATGCTTGCCTCTGTATACTCCTAATTTCATGCTAGTGTTGTGCCAGCTTACTGTGGGTGATTCCTAACTGAAGATTCAAATTCTCCACGCTCCAGAGTGCCTAAGATTAAAAGAAAATTCAGACCCAAGTAGTTTGTCTCAAAGGCTCATGTTCCAAACTCCCCTAAGAACACAGCATAGGTGACAGCAGATGTTTAATTGTAAAGAAAGCTTCTTAGTGAAGTTTGTACACTTCTCACTCTTCTAGACTAAATATTTCCTACTGATGTAACCAACAATGTTCTTTTCTTGCTTTCCTCTCTTTTTTTTTTCCTGAATGGCTCTCTAACTAGTTGAATAAACACTGGGCTTAGACAAACAAGCTGCTTTTGTTGGTAGATCTTTTTCACGACAGAAAGTCTCTTGTCATATATGGGTAAGACCTCATTAACTGTTTCTAAGCTCTGCTGATAAACTAAACCTAGTTTACAGTACATAGCAACAGCTACAATGTTGAAACTAAAGCACAGCTCTTTGCCGTCTCTTTCCCAGCACAAAGCAGACCCTGCTGCTACACAGTTCCTGTGTCCTGAAATTCCCAGGCACAGGAATAGTTTGGATAAAAGCTGCAGACTAGCTCATCTTCAGGCTGCTCCCGAAATGGTTTTGTTCTGATTAAACTCTGTTTGCCATCTAGCGGCAGCACCCTTCAATGGAGCATCTTCCTCCTGCTCCTCCTCTTCCCGAGCACAGGGCAGGGGATGGCCAATGCCCGGGGGTGCCTGGAAAGTGCTGGCAGAGCAGATGCATTCGGCTTTGTCAGCAAAGAAAACCCAGAAGTGGGCTTTAAGAGGAGCCTCGAGTAGTGGCCACTTTTACAGCATGTTCTGGACGTGACCGAGGTTCAGGCAGAGTTTGTTTAGGGGAGCAAAGAACCTGAGCTTTGGTGGGTTGTGATCTGTCCATCAAATACTTGCCCGCTTTGACTGATCAATGTTTTGCTTGTGCCTTGAGCTTTTCCCACCTTTCATGACGTTTCTGACTGCCAGTGTGTAATGGTAACATCAGGTTAGGTTTTGTGTTTCTGCCTGTGATGGCTCTGCAGTGTGCACTGTGCACTGCTGGGCAGGCATATGTACCAAGCTGCACCAGCAGCAGTGTGACCGGGCTGGGAGGCTGCCCAACCACCTTCTGCAGTGGCAGGCACAGTCTGCAGAATAACTGACTTCTCCTTCAGCATCAGGAGTAACTGGAGACAGAACAAGGGGGAATGGCCTCAAGCTGAGGCTGGGGAGGTGTAGATTGGATGTTAGGAAAAAGTTTTTCACAGAGAGTGGTCAGGCACTGGAATGAGCTGCCCAAGGAGGCGGTGGAGTCACCCACTCTGGATGTGTTTAAGGGTGGTTTGGATGTGGTGCTTAGGGCTATGCTTTAAGGTGAATCTTGTAGAGTAGGGTTCCAGGTTGGGCTTGGTGATCCTGCGGGGCTTTTCCAACCTGGATATTCCTGTGATTCAGTAAAAGTGTGTTCCTTTAGCTGTTGTTGCCTGCTGAGATTAAATTATTCCTTCTCCTGGGGGTCCGAGCGCTCACTACAGTACTGGCAACAGGTGAAGAAGACCTGAAACTGGAACTACTTTTCCTTTAAAATTTATGTAGCAGCCTTGGATGGGAACCAAGTTGATCAGCAGAGGGAAAGTGAAATGGAGGGGACTCACCTTGCAGGAAGCTGTCCCATTTGCAGGCCACCAGAGCCCTGACCTGTCGTTGCAGGGAGAACAAACGGTTCCGAGTGTATGTGGTGATCCCACTGCTGCCAGGCTTCGAAGGAGACATCTCGACAGGCGGCGGGAACGCGCTGCAGGCCATCATGCACTTCAACTACAGGTACTGGGGGCCTGGGGTGAGGAAAAGCTCAACATCAGCCTGCAGTGTGAGTGCAGCCCAGACAGCAACTGTGTGCTGGGCTGCAGCAAGAGCAGTGTGGGCAGCAGGGCAAGGGAGGGGATTCTGCCCCTTTGCTCTGCTCTCCTCAGACCCCATCTGGAGTCCTGTGTGCACTTCTGGAGCCCCCAGCACAGGAAGGACATGGAAGTGTTGGAGCCAGTCCAGAGGAGGCCATGAAGATGCTGAGAGGGCTGCAGCAGCTCTACAAGAGTTGGGGCTGTTCAGCCTGGAGAAGAGAAGGCTTTGAGGAGATCTTGTAGTAGCCTTCCAGTATCTGAATGGGGCTACAGGAGGGCTGAGGAGAGACTATTGACAAGGTCTTACAGTGACAGGATAAGGAGTGATGGGTTTAAACTGGCAGAGGGGAGATTTAAACTAGATGTTGGGAGGAAGTTCTTGACAGTGAGGGTAGTAACACACTGGTACAGATTGCCCAGGGAGGTTGTGGCTGCTCCCTGCCTGGAGGTGTTCAAGGCTAGGCTGGATGAGGCCTTGAGTGAGCTGTGCTAGTGGGAGGGGGCCCTGCCTGTGGCAGGGGGTTGGAACCGGATGATCTTTGAGGTCCCTTCCAACCTAAACCATTCTGTGATTCTATACTGCATGCAGCCCAAGACCTCCCCAGCCACCTCCTATACTGTGGGTGATTCCCAAGGCTCCAGCTGCCATCATCCTGGTGTCATGCTGAGTGGTGTGTACACAGCGTTTGGAAAAGGAGGAGGAAGCTGCCTGTGTAGCTTCCACTTGGAGCTTCAGCTCATTTCTTTGCTAGCCTTAGGATTTGCATTAGAAGGGGAGATGTTGCTGGTGAAGTGGGAAAGCATGGTGGGGTAAAGCCTGGCACTCTGGTGGAATCCCTGCCTCCTCTGGTACAGTGAGTCTTCCAGTCTCTTACAGAAGCTCCCTGGTTCCTCAGCTGCAAACTGTGAGCTGTGTAGTGCTGCCCACTGCATTTGCATTCCTCTTAGCTCATCACATCAGGACTTGCCCCTAAAGTCTCTACCTTTCCACTTGATGATTGTGCTCTCCCTTAGGCACTTAATGTGACTTTGACTGCAATTCCTTCCAGCACCATTCCTGTCACTGCTCAGCTCCTGGACTTTACCTTCAAATCTGCCTTTTTGGCCACTACTTTACCTGGCTCTACCTACTGGTCTCCTGAAGGCAATGCTGCCTTCCACAATGTGGTTCCCCTGCTCCAGGATGTTTCTGAAGGCATTTGAAAGCCATCAGTTGTCACGGGGAGGGCAGAAATGTGGTGATGCAGGTAGCCCTGTGATGAACAGGCAGTAGAGGAAGGCAAAATGGCCCTAGACCAAGTGATTTCCCTGGCAAGCTGCTGTTTTATATGGCTAAGGCACAGTATGTCTTGGGAGTGAGAGTCTCCCTTGTCTGCTGCTCTGCAGGCATCCCACTGCACACCAGAAGGATGAGTGGGGCAGGAGGCAGAAGGAAAGCAGCCTAGGGAGATAACTCCCTAACCAGGCCCTTCTGCCTGAGCTTGCTTCTGCAAGGGCAACCACAGGTCTTTTTGAATGAGATGCCACCTGTGGCTTTTCCTACCCAGCCATAACCACACCAACTCCCTGAGCTGGAGCTTTGCATCTGCTGACATTTTTCCCTTGATGTGATTTCACGTCCAGAGCTGTGGACCAGACAGTAGCAGCCCAGTTTGTAACGTGTTTATCATCACTGCTGTGTACTCTAGAAGGCAGAAGTGCTCCCCAGTTCCTGCTGCTCCAGGAAATGAGCAGTCCTTGGTGCACCAGCAGTCCTTTGGGAAGATTGTGTGCTCTGGAAGCACCCTGCTTCTCCTGCCTGCTTGGGGTGTTTGACAGGCAGCTGTGTTTGCAGTTTGCCTCTCCTGCTGCTGCCTCAGCATATGCCACTGCTTCCATCGTGGTGGTGCTGATGGCTGCCTGCCTTCTTTCCAGGACCATGTGCCGAGGAGAAAACTCAATCTTGGGCCAGCTAAAGAGTGAGGGTAAGAGTTTTGTTCCTCTCATCTGTCTTGCTTAGTCTTGGGATGCTGCTGTTTGATAGACACATGTCTAACGTGAATAGGATTCTCCAGCTTCCCACTGAGTGTGGCAGAGGAGTTGAGGTGTGGACTGGGTGCATCTCACAGCAGATTTATGAGGCTGGTGAGTGTCTTCATCTTCCTGCCGTTGTCCTGTGCCGAGGTCTGTCAGGTCACGCAAGCCGTGGCCAAGTGTCAGACTTTGCACTTGGATGCAGCCCAGATCTGGAGGAGGGGAGGACCCCAGGGAGGAGCACAGTATGGTTGCAGCTGCTCAGGATTGTGTTCTTTGGAAAACGTCCTGAGCAGGGTCACGCTTCTGGGAGCAACAAGCCCTTAAGCCTCCCCCATGCATCCCACCCTGGATTTGTTTCTGGTGGTTGTTGAGCATGGAGAGGGAAAACCTGCCTAAGCAGAACACTGTTTCTGAGCTGCTTCCTCACCACGAGGGTGCCTGCTTGAATTTGCTCTGCTGGCAAGAGAAGCAGCGTGAAGACCCACATAGCACAGCTCCTAGGGGCATGCATAATGCCTCATTCGTTCTAGGCTCCCTGTGCAAATCCAAACTGCAGACAAGTACATGAGGATGTGTTCTCTGTGCTGTGCACAGACAAAACACCTGCTTCCAGCCCCCTTTGCTGCAGGGTCTGCAGAAGAACAGTCTCTAGTCCAGTTACTCTTTTTTTGAGAGATATTTGGATCCATTATGAGCACTCTCGTGCTGTGCAAGAGAGATTGGGGTCATTTCTCACCAAAGTGGGAGTATCTGAGCAGGCAACAGATCAGAGCAGCACGGAAAGCACACAGGCAGCTTTTAAAGTCTATTTTTAAAGAGCATTATTCCATTATCTGTTTATTTCTTTTCAAAGATGAAAAGTGAACTCTTACTCATGTGGGGGCTTATATAAAGAAGCTCTTCTCGCTCCCAGATCCCTCACCCCATCCTTTTTGTTCTCTGTTAATTTTCAGTTGGAGATAAGTGGATAAACTACATCTCATTCTGTGGACTTCGAACCTATGCAGAGTTGGAAGGAAAATTAGTCACAGAGCTCATCTATGTGCACAGCAAACTGCTTATTGCTGATGACAACACAGTTATCATCGGTGAGCAGGGGGCTCGCGGGAGGGCTTTAGACCACTCGGGGCTGTGTCTCAGTCCCTGTGCTGGGTGCAGGTTGTGGTGCCATGGTGCCTTTTTACTCTGATGTCTTCCTTGTGAAATATTTTGCTGTTGGAAAAAAAAAAAAAAAATTACAGAAACATGAGGGGGAAAAAAATACAAACCAGCCAAACCTCTGAACTCAAATTCAGCAGGAGGGTAGGTAGGAGGGAGGAGGGGGTTGGAAGGGCTGTTGTTTAATTTGTTTTCTTTAAATGGTTTTGAATCTCTGTGTAACAGTGAAGAGAATCCCAGTGCAGGGAATAGTGTCCATCTGTCTTGTATCAGACTCTGCTGTAGCAGGAGGGACTTGTGAGACTTGTCATCTGTTCCTTAAAGAACAGAATGTGCTGTAAAATTTGGAAGGTTTGGGCAACATGTGTCATTTATCAGCTCGATTTCCTAAGGATGGGGAAATATGTTAACAGGAGTATTAGACAGCATTGCATCCATTTCTCTCACTGTATCTGTCATCAGATGGCAAAGCAAAGGCAAGGAAGAAAAGGACTTGGGGGTACTGGTGGATGAGAAGCTCAGCGTGAGCCATCAGTGTGCACTTGCAGCCCAGAGAGCAAATTGCATCCTGGGCTACATCAGGGGAAGTGTGGCCAGCAGGACGAGGGAGGTGATTCCCTCTGCTCTGCTCTGGTGAGACCCCACCTGGAACATCCAGTTCCAGAGCCTCTATTACAGGAAAGATTTGCACATGCTGGAGTGTGTCCAGAGAAGGGCCACAAGGATGGTCAGAAGGCTGAAGCATCTCTGCTGTGGAGACAGACTGAGAGAGCTGAGGCTGTTCAGTCTGGAGAAGAGAAGGCTCTGAGGAGGCCTCCCAGTATCTGAAGGGGGCTNCTGACAGTTCTGTGATTCTGTGGCTCTGTCACTTCAGACTCTGAGTACTGCTTCGCAGTGGAAAAGCAGAGTTGTAGCCCCTTTCTTTAAAAAGGAAACCCTTTCTGATGTGTTACATCAGCAACAAAAACTGCCAAAGAATAACCTAATGCCAGATTTTGCAAGACTCAGAACACTCTCTTCTTTCAAAGCAGCAGTTGTGCCTGTGGCCTGGGATGACCTCTGGTTAGTTTTGCTCCTCTGCCACCCTCTCGGGGGGTCAGATCCTGTCCCACATATGCAGAACAGCCCAGAGGTGGCTTTGCCATTATAGCAGAGGCAGTGCTGTTGCAGCTGTGATGGTCTGGGGGCCCAAGACCACTCATTTTTTTCGTTTTCTGTGTGTGTAAACCTGAGGATAAGTTTTTATGCAGCACGTGCATCTGTGCTGGCTGATGATAGTGGTGGGGAGGCCACATCACCACTTTTCCTCCCAACAGAGACACAGTGCATGAAATCAAATATTAATGGGATTATTGTGCAGGAGAGGGAGGTGAAAGGATGGAGAAATTTGGTTTTTTTCTCTGGAGATGTTAGACCCCCTTGAGTTAATTCAGTCACTAGGTAGGCTAAATGGCTAACTTGTGTCTGGGGGGGTCTCTTACGGAGCTGAGGGCTGGGTTTGGAGATATTTATAGGAACACAAAATGGTTTGGGTTGAAAAGGACCTTAAAGATCATCTAGTTCCAACCCCTCTGCCATGAGCAAGACACCTTTCACTTGGCTGGGTTGCTCAAAGCCCCATCCAACCTGGCCTTGTTTGGTCATTTCTGTGGGTTAGTGACCTGATGGCTTCTAGTGCTGGCTGCCATTCCCTTGGAGCCAACAAGCATTGTGGTGTCCCCATCCCTTCTGACTGCTGTGTGGGACAGAGAAACCTGTTTGGGGGATAAAGCCTCAACTGTCTTGAGCAATACTGCAGTTGTTATACCCTGTGTGGCACATGTGGGCTGGAGAGCTCCCACCATGATGCAGTCAGGGCTGGAGCCATTGCTTGAGCCCAGCACCCAGACCCTTCAGTGTGCAGTGTGGTGCATTTTGCAGAGGGACACACACACACACATTCACCCTCACTGAAGCCATGCAGTAGAAAAGCAGAAAGGAACCTTCTGCTGTCCTCCAGCAGCTTTCTTGGGGACTGAAGTGGTTATATCCCAGGCATCTCTCCTGCACCCCTCTGGGAATTAGCCCTCTCCTTTCTGGGGCTTGGGTTTTACACAGCATGTAGTAGTGCTGCAGCAAGTGCAGGCCAAGCAGTAGAGAAGGAACATCTCCTGTGGCTGGAATGTCCCTCAGAGCCCTGGGATCATGTGCTGCCTTGCTGTGTCAGCAGGGATGGTGCCTGAGTTTGTGTCTGAGGACACACAAGTGGGGTCCTAGCGGCACAGGAGGGTCAGGGAGTTGGTTACCACAGTGAGGAGATAATGTTCTCCTTCCAAGATGCCCCTCCTGAGAAACCTCCCCAAAGTGAATGAGAAACTGCCCCTCTTTACACTGCTAAGGATAAGAGCAGATTTACCCATGGAGCCCAACTCATATCCATAACTTGGCATCCAAACCAAATGCAGTTAAGACCTTGGAAGGCTGTGGCATCATTCAGCAAAAGCATCTGGGAGGTTAGAGAGAGTGAACTTGTGGAAGTGTTACCCTGGGTTTGGCTATCACTGAACCTTCTTTCACAGAGTCACAGGAACACCCAGGCTGGCAAAGCCCCTCAGGATCACCAAGCCCAACCTAGAACCCTACTCTACAAGATTCACCTTAAACCATAGCCCCAAGCACCCCATCCAAACCACCTTTAAACACATCCAAGGTTGGTGACTCCATCACCTCCCTGGGCAGCTCATTCCATCCCTGACCACTCTCTCTGTGAAAAAGCTTCTTCCTGATGTCCAATCTAAACCTCCCCAGCCTCAACCTGAGGCCATTCCCCCTTCTTCTGTCTCCAGTTACCTATGAGAAGAGACCAGCAGCAGCCTGAAGCTTTCAAAGCCTGCAAAAATGAGGATGGGATTTTGGTTCTCAATTCTTATCCCCCAGTTCCTGGCTCTTACCTGGTGAAGCCACAGATGATCCCCTGTTGTCCAGTTCTGAGGCCCCCAGTTCAAGAGGTACATAGAACTGCTTGAGGGAGTCTGGCACAGAGCCACATAGATGCTGAAGGGAATGGAACAGCTCTGTTATGAGGAGAGGCTGAGGGAGCTGAGGCTGTGCTGCTTGGAGAA
>VWYK01063662.1:35381-49148 GCA_013399775.1 Semnornis frantzii | reverse complement strand
ACACAACTCCCCTCCCAGAAATCAGAGACCCCAGGAGGGGCTCCCAACCACCCTTCCACCTTCTCCCCACCACCACACCTTACCCCAAGGTTTGCCTTGCCTGCAAGGTGAATTTTGAGGATCGACTGGGGAGAATTAGAAGGAAAGTGGTTAGTGAAGTTGTTCAGCAGAGAGGAGAAACCAGAGCTGCTAGAGAGCCCGAAATGCTGTGCCCTGTGACCCCAACTGCCAGCTCGAGACACTCTCTTATCTTTTTTCTGTTTTGAGTTCTTTTTCTTAACATCTCAGCAAACCTATGAGTGAAGTAGCCATCACCACTGTTTTCCTTCACAGCCTAGAGTATAATTTTTTCTATTAAAATATTCCAATTAGCTCGAAGCAGCACGGAGGTCCCTTCCAGCCCCTGACGTTCTGTGATTCTGAGATGCAGAGCGTGGAGAGCCACAGGGGCAGAGGGCATGCAGGAGCACCGGCATGCAGGAGCACCTGCTGCAGCTCTGGTGCATTGCTGGTGCCTTTTGTCCCCGGGCAGGCTCTGCTAACATCAACGACCGCAGCATGCTGGGCAAACGGGACAGCGAGATCGCCGTCATCGTGCAGGACACCGAGCCCGTGCCCTCGGTGATGGACGGCGAGGAGTACAGCGCCGGCAAGTTCGCGCTGTCCCTGCGGCTGCGCTGCTTCAGGTGGGCCGCGCAGGGCTGCCCGCGCGTGGGCGCTGCTGCAGGCAGGGCCGGGCGAGGTCGGTGTCTCCCCACAGCCGTCCAGAGCCGCGGGGCTGCTGCTGCCCGCTCAGGGTGTGCACCACCCGGCTCTGGAGCTGCACTGCTGTTCCCCTGGTGCTGGCCTTTCTCACACCTCTCCTGTCCTCAGCTTGGCAGCTTTGCTTACAAATGGTCTGGCTCCAGGATTTCTCAGGGAGAGCTCATAAACAAGGCAGTGATATTTTGCCTCCAGATCCTGTTTTCACACTCTCTCAATTTTGGGTGGTGATGTCTCTTTCTAAGGGGACTTTCTTCCCTCCAAGCAGCCATCTGGCTCACAACGTGCCCGTTCCTGCATCATGACCTTTTCTCTTTTTCCTTTTCTATTTTCTTTTTTTTTCCCCTCCCCACCCTGTTTCCCATCTGGACACTTATTGCACAGAATGAAAGGAGAAAATGCAGCAGCATTAAGGAGGCTGACAAACTACTGCAGGGGATGTGAGCCAGGAGGGCATGGGGGTGTACGCAGGATTTTGCAAGTCCCATGGAAACTTTTCTTTCCTTCTGGTATTTCTCAAGAGAGGGAGCATCTGGTGCTTCAGCCTCCATGAGTGTCAATCCCATTGTTTCCTCAGGGTCGTCCTTGGTGGCTCTGATCTCAATCCAGAACACCAGGATCCTGTCTGTGACAAATTCTTCAAGGAGGTGTGGATTTCTACAGCAGCTCGCAACGCCACCATCTTTGACAAGGTGAGCAATGTGGTGCCTTTCCCCTCCCTGCCTGGTGGGTGCAGGTGAGAGCACCAGGTCCAGCTCCTAGGGTTGGTCCTTCAGAGGTGCTTTGATGGAACAAGTAGTGTTGGATGTGGGAGCTGTGAAAATAGCCCACGGAGTCTGTGCATCCTCCAAGTGTGACAGCAATCTAAGGAGGCAGCAGTTCTGATTTCTCCTCCTGTTTGTGTCAGCTGGAGCTCCAGCAGATGGCTGTGGTGTATTTACTACTTCTAGTTGCCCACAGTGTAACTGGAGTAGAAGCAAGTTTTACTTCTGGTTGTTAATGAGCTTTTTACAGTGCCCAGAAAAGGCCCTGGGGCTTCCCCTCTGCCTGCTCCAGCCATACCACAGATACATGTGTGCCTCTCCCTCCCCATTCTCCAGGCTGTCAGTTGAGGCACTCCCATCCCAGGGAGTTCATAGCAGATATGTTGGTCTTGCACTGGAATTCTCTGTTGCAGTGTCTGGGCAGGCTGAGAGCTGGGTGAAGGCAAACCCTGTGAAGCTCAATAAGGACAAGTGCAGGGTCCTGCATCTGGGGAGGAATAACAACAGGCACCACCAGTACAGGCTGGGGCTGCCCTGCTGGAAAGCAGCTCCGTGGAGAAAGCCCTTGGAGTGCTGGTGGGCAGCAAGTTCTGCATGGGCAGCAATGTGCCCCTGTGGCCAAGAGAGCCAATGGCATCCTGGGGTGCATCAGGAAAAGTGTGGCCAGCAGGGCTGGGGAGGTTCTGTGCTCTGCCCTGGTGAGACCACACCTGGGATGCTGTGTCCAGTTTTGGGCTCCCCAGGTCAAGAGAGACAGGGACCTGCTGGAGAGAGTCCAGTGGAGAGCCACAAGGATGAGTGGGGGGGACTTGAGCATTTCCCCTATGAAGAGAGACTGAGAAACCTGGGCCTGGCTAGTCTGGGGAAGAGAAGGCTGAGAAATCTCATCAATGTGTATAAATATCTGAGGGGTGGGTGTCAAGTGGATGAGGCCAACCTCTTTTTGGTGGTGTGCAGTAGTACGACAAGGAACAATGGATGCAAACTTGAACACAGAAGGTTTCACCTCAACAGGAGGAGAAACTTCTTTAGAGTGAGGGTGAGAGAGCCCTGGAGCAGGCTGCCCAGAGAGGTTGTGGAGTCTCCTTCTCTGGAGACTTTCCAAACCTGCCTGGGTGCATTCCTCTGCGGCCTGCCCTGGGTGATCCTGCTTTGGGCAGGGGGTTGGACCTCTGGAGGTCCCTTTCACCCTCTAGCATTGTGTGGTTCTGTGGTCTGCCCCACACTGACCTGTCCTTTCTCTCTGGAGCAGGTTTTCCGCTGCCTTCCCAGCGACCAGGTGAATAACTTAGCCCAGCTGCGTGATTTCATCACCAAGCCCAAGCTGGCCAACGATGACCCTGCCAAAGCAGCAGAAGAACTGAAAAAGATTCGTGGCTTTTTAGTACAATTCCCCTTTCGTTTTCTGGAGGAGGAGTACTTGCTTCCCTCTGTTGGAACAAAGGAGTCCATGGTACCCATGGAGGTTTGGACTTAAGAAGGTGCAGACTGCTTTATGTTTTAAAGTCTAGTTCTCTAGAGACAAGCTGACAAACAATTTGGGATTTCAGGAAGTTTCTGACTGCTGAGGGAGGTGAAGAAGGTCTCCACCAGGCTCCCCTGCCCTTCGTAAGGATTTTGGGGAGGAACTTGAAGCAAAACAACACTAGCAAAGGAGAGGAGCTGAAAGACTTGGGAATTATGGCAAATGGGAAGCTTAATCTCTAGAGGAGTTACTTCTTGAGACATATTCTGAGCACCTAAAGGATACAGACCACTCACTAGGACAGGAAACAAATGCCAATGGATGTTGCTCCCACTGCCAGCTGTGTGCTGTGGTGGCACATGTGCTGTCATCCTGCTGTGGCTGGGTAGGACTCGGGTGCTGCTACAGCTTCCACATATCCATGTCCTGGTTTGCCCAAGGCCTCCCATCTCACCTCCTTGTACACCCTCAGAGCATGCCCTGCAGCTCTGACACTGTTGGGAAGTGCTGCTTGGTGCTGCCTTGAGTTGTCCTGCAGCTTGCCCCAAGTGCAGGTGTTTCACTTCTTGAATGGAAGATGACTAACAACAATCTCGTATCAGAATCAACATTTCAGTTGCTGCTGCCCTCTGGGGAGGGGAAAAACTGTTTCTACCCCAGCAAGAGCAATCAGAGGTCTTGGCAAAGGGCAGCCTCAATGGTGTTTTCCAGCACCTCCAGCTCCAGAGTTTGTTGGCCTCTGGAGACACAGAACACATCAGTTTGTTCAAAGGTGTGAAGGGCTTCTCCAGGAGAGGACTGAGGTTTAACTCCAAGGATCAGTGGAGCTGAAGGAAAGCAAGGCTCTGTGTCTCATGGGACAAACTGCAGCATGGGCCAAGCCAAGCCTTCCACTCTGTGTCCTCTGTTCATGCATTTCCATTGCAGTTAGTAGGCACTTTGCTTTCCAGCTCTTCCTCCTTATTTGAAAGAAGGGAACTGACACCCTGCTCAAAATGAGCTACTGTATTGCTGAATGCAAGGGGGGGCAGGAAGCAGTTGTCAAAGCCTTCTTTTTGGTCTGCTTTGGTATTAGACCAGCCACAATCTTGAGCTCAGCCATGCAGGACATGTCTTGCCAAGCACAGGTGAAACTCAGCCTTTTCCATTTCTGCAGGAGAGTTTCCAGAGCTATTTTGTGTCTGGCAGTGCAGCAAAGCAGCAGTTCTGTTCAGCATCTCTGGGCCAAACACTACCACTCCTGGGTCAGGACCTCACAGGATGGGTGCTGTCCTGAGCCTTCACTCCATCCTCCATCCTGCAGTGAGCTATGTCTTCTGCTTTCATGTCCAGCTCCAGCTGCAGTCCCTGAGGACACTCTCACCAGCAGTCTGCAGTGCTGTGTTGAACACTAAGAGATCAGACCATTAAACACAGACCTAGGGTTGGATCTGGAGACATGGGAGGCTGAGCTCCTCTGCTGCCACTTGTGTCCAGGGGAATCCCTTCCCTAGTTGGGTTTAACCCTGTACCAGCTCTCCCTCCTCAGAAGACCACATGAACTGATGCTTACTTGTAAGTTCACAAGCAAGTTTCATTTCTTCCTGCTCTGGCTCTTCCAACAGTCTCACTTGTTTTTAGCTCTGCAAGAGTTACACAGGTTCCTTACCTGTCCCCAGAACATAGCTGTCACCACACTACAGCTGATTGCCTCCTGTGACTGCAGACCATGGGCACCAGCTAATTCTGTACCTCTGCTGCATCACCCAAGGAAGTTACAAGTGCAGACATTCTTCCAGGGCAGCCTGAGTCTCAGCCCCTTCCTCCAGCTTCCACACTTTGATGCAGATCACATCACCTATTACACTCCTTTCTGGCTGGTGCATCCATGCTCTGCTTAGCCTGTTGGAAGTGCATGTGCAGCATTTGATGCAAAGATCTATTTTTTTTTTCCTTTCTTTCCAGAGGGTTGATGCTTTTAGCTGGCAGGCTGTAAGCAGATAAATTTGTTCCCTTGATTTGTTGTTGTTATATATTTTTATTTTGTTTTTCCCCCCTGAAAAAAATAGACCTGGGGTCGCCTCCTGCAGAGCCAGAGCAATGTGTGCCCCTGACAGTTTGCAGTCAAGAAGGATCAAAGGTGTCTTGTTGCTTCGTGTCAGTGGGAGTTCATCAGAGCTTTCCCCTGCTGGTATGTTTTTAGCTGTTTTAGTTTGAACAAAGCTGCTAACTTGGAACAATTACAGCCTGTCAGAGCATCATTTTAAGTCACACAGATCTGTATTCCTAGTTGAAAAGAAAGCATTCAACCCTGCCACCCATACACATGAACCTTGAAGTTCTCCAGAACTTCTTGTCATCTTCTAAGTGCTCTTATTGTCCCTGTCCTTATATTAGCAAAGATTCTTGCAATTGTTAAATTATCTTTATATTGTCTTTTAAGAAGGTAGGAAGCTAATTGTTGAAGCTTTGTAACTCCAGTGATGTTCAAGTGTGTGTGTGTCCCCCCCACCGACTCTGCCAGGCTGCTTGGGGAAAAACCACCCAGGTTCTGCACCACTCAACCCACCTTGTGATGTCTGCTGGTCCCAAGCCACGGAGAAGAAATGTAACTGACTGACTCTGTATGAAAAGGTGCTAACTGAAGAGGTCTGTCATGAGTGTGGTAGATGGGCTTCATGCTGCCTGTCATTTGGGAGGTGCTTCTTGGTGGGAGTGGAGGAGCCACGCTGAGCTTCCCTTCCCTGTTGTGATGCTAGATTCCTGCTACCAGGAGTTCAGTACTGTTCCAAAGGGCAAGGTAGCCTTGGCATAGTACAGAGAGTCCTGCATCCTGAGAGGCCCACCAGAGGTGCCCCCATGGATGCAGCACTGCTCACCTCAAACAGATGATGGGGCTGGAGCCACGGCCAGTGAAGGCACAACTTGCTCACAGCACAGGCAGTGCTGATCAGAGCTGGCTCCTTGGGGCAGTCAGTGAGAGCTTTATTTCTTATATTAAGAAACCTGTGAGGTTGAACACCTTGAGAGACTTCTGCACCTAAACAATCACCACTATTTAGTCTATAATACCAGTGTGGGCTTACATTTCATACCTTCCAGCTGGAGAGAGTCACTCTCTGATGTACAGCAGTGTGGATTCAGCACTGGCAAGCCCAGAAACAGCAACTGTTTTCTATGGCATTTATTTATTGGAGCTACTTCCAGACTCAGACTTTATTTTGTAGTTCATCCTGAGCAGAACACTCTGTTTTTCTTTAATTTATTCCTTAAGGTGTTCCACTTTGAGAACTCTCACTCCTTACTGTATGTTTTTAACAGGCTGGTATTTTAAAATGGTATGTTTTGTTGTCTAGATGTTGGGCTGGATAAATGTTCCATGTGAAGTTAATGCATGGGTTTAAAAAAGGAGGGAGGAAATGGGTTAAAAAAAACAGGAGGGAGGAAATGGGTTAAAAAAACCAGGAGGGAGGAAATGGGTTAAAAAACAGGAGGGAGGAAATGGGTTAAAAAAAACAGGAGGGAGGAAATGGGTTAAAAAAAACAGGAGGGAGGAAATGGGTTAAAAAAAACAGGAGGGAGGAAATGGGTTAAAAAAAACAGGAGGGAGGAAATGGGTTAAAAAAAACAGGAGGGAGGAAATGGGTTAAAAAAAACAGGAGGGAGGAAATGGGTTAAAAAAAACAGGAGGGAGGAAATGGGTTAAAAAAAACAGGAGGGAGGAAATGGGTTAAAAAAAACAGGAGGGAGGAAATGGGTTAAAAAAAACAGGAGGGAGGAAATGGGTTAAAAAAAACAGGAGGGAGGAAATGGGTTAAAAAAAACAGGAGGGAGGAAATGGGTTAAAAAAAACAGGAGGGAGGAAATGGGTTAAAAAAAACAGGAGGGAGGAAATGGGTTAAAAAAAACAGGAGGGAGGAAATGGGTTAAAAAAAACAGGAGGGAGGAAATGGGTTAAAAAAAACAGGAGGGAGGAAATGGGTTAAAAAAAACAGGAGGGAGGAAATGGGTTAAAAAAAACAGGAGGGAGGAAACGGGTTAAAAAAAACAGGAGGGAGGAAAGGGGTTAAAAAAAGAGAGGAGGGAGGAAAGGGGTTAAAAAAAGAAAGGAGGGAGGAAAGGGGTTAAAAAAAGAAAGGAGGGAGGAAAGGGGTTAAGAAAAGAAAGGAGGGAGGAAAGGGGATTAAAAAAAAGAAAGGAGGGAGGAAAGGGGTTAAAAAAAAGAAAGGAGGGAGGGAAGGGGTTAAAAAAAGGAGGGATAAAATGTCATCCTGTGTAAACCTGACTGAAAAATAATTTCTAGGAGAGCTACCCTAGTGCTCCACGGCAGATGCAAAGTGCTTGGCTCAGTTTCTAGTCCCTTGGTCTGAGTTTTGTCACCTGAGGTGCTGGGACCTTTGGCTGGATGAAAGCCCAAACGCTCTCTTTTCCTTCCTTTGGATCAAGTTTCACAACTCCATTTCGCAATCCTGGGGCTGTCGCTGCGGGAGGCCTCAGCGCAGGTTTCTGCCTAGCTGCTGGGCCCCCGAGATGAGTAATTTACCCTGGGATTGTTCCTTCCAGGGAAGCATCCCTGCACAATCAAGCTCGGCTGCGGCTTGCTGTGGTTGTTGCCGTCTAACAGGTTGCCTGTGCGCTTAGGCTGCTCAGACGTTTGTAAGCTGTGCACAGAGGCTGCCTTTGTGGGGGCATTGAAGTGAATGGCTCTTCAGGTTCATTTCCTTCTCCTCCTGACCCAGACCCACACGGGTCTGAGCTGACAGCACTACCCTGGTTTAGCTGGCAGAAAGGGCTTGGTCTGTAAGATGCAGTGCTGACCCGTGTGAGGAAAGCCTGTGGGCTGGGGCTATAGGTAGAGGTTGCCACCTCCTGAGTGGCTCACAAGATGTGAATAGAGTCTCACATTCCGTGGCACTTGTTCTGCAAGTCGTTTCAATCGAGCAATCCCTTCTGCACAGCTGAGATCCTGCTGGAAACAGGAGCTCTGCAGAGCCGAGGTAGAAACCAGGAAACTCCACAGCAGTGAATCAAGTTCAGCATGCAAAGCTAAGGTGTATCAAAGTGGAGCAGCCCCACAAACTGACCACTGAATGCAGTGATCCTCTGGAGGTTTCTCTTCTTTTCCATGTCCCTGCCTGCTTTCTTCCTGTATATTCCAATATTTGTGATTCTACTTTTAATCTCCTGGTGTTCTCAGAAAAATCTCCTCTGTGTAAGTAATTCCAACTTACCTCTTTCCTGACTCCCTGGGAACAAGAAAAAGTGTTGAAAGGCACAGTTCTGGGAATCCTTTCTTTCTGTATCGTGTCTCTAGCCAAAACTAATCAGCAAAAGGAGAGCTTCCACTTGGGATGTGAGTGCCAGTCTCTGTGTCTCTGCCTTCTGACAGTTGTGAACACTGAGTATCCCTTCTGTGAAGGCTGCTGGAATCCGTTTTGTATCCTTGTTTCTGCTAACTGACTGCTTTCCTTTCCACTCCATTTGTACCTGGTAAATGAATGTGCATTAATGGACTGAAAATACAACTGATCATCATGTCAAAACGTTTGGCTGTGGTCTTGTTTCTGTTCGCTCTGGGGGACCCGTGGCTGCATCCCACTTGTGGGCTGAGTTCTGCCCTTCCCCCCAGCAGCTAAGGGGTGATGGAATCACAATAAAAATGTCTAGACCCGAGTCATTTAGTCTTTCCTCAGAGAGAAATTGAAGTGAAAATAGCATAGAAAGGAAAAAAAATTGACTTCTTAAATTTAAAAATTCTGTATTAAGGGAGTTTTTAATAATCCAAAGACATTATGAAAGGCAGAGGAAAAAACCCACCTCTGTCTCCAAAATGGAATTAACTTGCCACTGTCTCTTTTAACTTTCAATAAAGGAAACTCAGCACAGAGAGAGCAGAAAGTAGATGAATGTTGTCCTCCGGGGGAAAAGAGATGAATAAAGTGTAAGTGGCATTTCCAAAGCACTCCTGCAAACTGAAAACATATTAACTTCTCTCTTTCTTAGGTTTCATCTCCTTCTCCAAATGCCAAAGGGCTCCCCGTGTCTTCAGAACTTCCAGGTCCAATCTGTGCCCTTCATAAACACAATAAACCAAGAGCTTGGGGAGGGGGGTGTGGTGTTGGTAAAAGGCAGACGGCTGCTGATTGACACCATCAGCTTCTGCTGCCACTCCGACGACTCACAGCTAATTACATGCTTGCTGCATCCCACTTGCAGGGTCTTGCAAGCAGAGATAATGACAAGCAGGAGCAATGCAGAGAGCTGCCAGTCACTGCTGGGCACAGAGGTGCTGGCTGGCAGGCCTGGGGGTCATGGAGGGTGGCTGTGGCTCAGGTTGGCAGCTGCTGCTGGCTCCTTCTCACTGGTATCAGTTGGTTTCTGTGCTAGCAGTGCAGGAGAGCCACAGGATCTCGGTGCAAGCTCCTATTGATGTGAAATTCACTTGAAACTAGAAGTGGTCCGGAACCTGGAGAGTTTAGGTTTCAATTTGCAGGAAGGATCCTCAGCACAGGAAGGACATGGAACTGCTGGAGCCAGTCCAGAGGAGGCCACCAAGATGCTCAGAGGGCTGCAGCAGCTCTCCCATGAGGACAGGCTGAGAGAGTTGGGGCTCTGCAGCCTGCAGAAGAGAAGGCTTCCAGGAGACCTTGGAGTGGCCTTCCAGGATCTGAAGGGGCCTCCAGGAAGGCTGGGGAGGGACTATTGACAAGGTCTGGGAATGNTGAGGTCCCTTCCAACCTTACCATTCTATGATTCCCTCTCTGACATGTAGAGTCCCAACTCCAGGGCACTGCTGCTTTTGCTGATTTCCCCCTCTCAGATGCAGGCACACTCTGCTTTTGCTGGGCACAACCTGATCCACATCCAGCAGCCCATTAACACCACAAGTGAATGTCAGCTTATGGGCTGGAACTGGCACGAGCTGTGCAGGGCAGGCAGGAACACACTGCCAAAGCTCCCTGTGACTTTCCTACAGCTAAAGGCTTGATCAACTAATTGCAAAATCTCTAATTTGATGGCTCCTTGCTGAGCAGAGACACAACCCACACCTGCCCTGAATGCAGAGTGTAATCCCCACTGTGTTTAACAGACCTCCTCTTCCCAGCGTGGATTCCTCTGGCCACTTTCATACCAAGATTGCTCCTGATGGGTCAGCTTCTCTACCACTGCCATGGCACACTGGAGGCTGGAGAAATCCTCCCCCCTCCACCTCAGTGCCAGGCAGAGCTGCTCTTAGGGCCCTTGTTAGCCATGCATTTATGCCCTGAGCTCCCAATAACATCTCAACGTTTTAATTAGTGCTGCCCTTTTGCATGTGCCACGTTACTGAAACTCCATCATTAGCGCTGCAGAGGAGGAAAGCAGGGAGGAGACAGGTCTAAAGGCATATAAAAAACAAAATTCAAAACCCAAACCCCAGGTTTCATCTTACTGCTAAAAATCAATCTTGTTTTAGTTACTCTGCAACTGTGGCAGCTCTTTAGGTTTTCAAGTACATCTCTGAAGCACCAATGCAGTGAAGGTTTCGAGAGCCTGAATCATAGCAGCACTGTGAGTGAAATGCTTAATTCTTTTTCTTTTTCTTCTTCTTCTTCTTCTTTTTTAATTGGAAAAATTAAAAGTGACAGCTGCAAAATTGGTTCCACTCCTTTGATTGATTGCTCAGAATATTTAGCTCAAAATTATTATGGCAAGATTTTTCTACCGAGCCTCGTGGCTGGGATGGAAATTAGGTTGGAGAAAGGGGATGGGGGAGTTCTTAAAAAGAAATTATTCTGCAAAGGAAAGAGTTTATACCCAGACTCAGCAATGAGTAATCTCCATGCTCAGCCTGATCTCGATAATTAAACTTTCTGTGAGTTCCCACTTGACAAAGGAGAGGAGGCCAGGGAGATGGTCTTGTCACAGGTTTCCATTACCTGGAGATTACTGGTGTGGGGGAGCTGTCTGCATGCTGCTCAGGAGCTTTGTAGTGCTCTGCTGATGGCCTGCCCACATGCTGCATCCCTCCTAAGAAACCTGTCCTGGGCCAAGAGTTGGCATTTCATGAGGCAAAGGAGCATTGGAGTCCTGATGGAGCAGATGTGCTGGAAGCCACCCGTCAGGGAGAGAAGTTGAGAGATACTGAAGGTGGTTTGAGTGCAAGAAGAAGTTCAGGTAAGTGCTCATCTCACCTTTTCAGCTGGAGAACCACCAAGGCCAAGCCATGTGGTGGTCGTACTGGGACTTTGGCACCCCTGGGTGCACCATGCTGGACAAACAGATGCCATTCCACCACCTTGGTCTTCACCTCCTCTTGTCCTTGCCAGGTCCTTGTATGTTCCCTTACATTCCTGAAAAGGCCTAGCTTAAAGCAGGTGTGTCCTAGAATCAGCCAGCTTGGATGAGACCTCCAAGTTCACCCAGTCCAACCTATCACCCAGCCCTATCCAATCAACCAGACCATGGCACTAAGTGCCCCATCCAGTCTTTGCTTCAACACCTCCAGGGATGGCAACTCTACTGCCTCCCTGGGCAGCCCATTCCAATGGCAATCACTCTCTCTCTGAAGAGCTTCCTGCTAACATCCAGCCTAGCCCTCCCCTGGCACAACTTGAGACTGTGTCCCCTTGTTCTGTTGCTGGTTGCCTGTCACGTAGATACTCTGCTGTCTCCAGACAGAGGACTGCCCCAGGTCATTCCCAGGACAGGAAAGCTGCTAGAGGACAGGCAGGCTGGGCTGTCACCGAGACACCAACCTTTGCTGCTCTCTTCTGACTACAGCTTTGGAGCTCTGGCCTGCTCTTGGTACCCTGCCTTTGGCATGAGTCTGATGCCTTCAGTTTCCATCACAAAGTAGGCAGATCTCTTCTCTGGGCTGCTGTCCTTCTTTCTTTCTTTACTAAGCAAGCCTCAGCGGACTTGCAGCAGAACACTCACATTGTACCTCCAAGACAAAGCCAGAAAATGTATCTGTTCCACAAAGACAATGAGGGGAGTGGAACATCTCTCTTTCAAGAACAGACTGAGAGACCTGGAGCTGTTCAGCCTGGGAAAGAGATGACCAAGAGGGAATGTTACAAATGCATAGAAATATCTAAAGAGTGGAGATCAGGACGATGGCACTGGGTGGAGATCAGGAGGATGGCACTGGGCTCTTCTCAGTGGTGGCCAGTGACAGGACAAGGGGCAATGGGTACAAACTAGAACACAGGTTTCGCTTCAACATGAGAAGAAAACTACTTTTAGGGTGACAGAGCACTGTAGCAGGCTGACCAGAGAGGTTGTGGACTCTCTTTCTCTGGAGAGCTTCCAAATCTGCCTGGATGTGTTTCTGTGCAACCCAACTGAGGAGAACCTGTGTTTGCAGGGGTGTTGGACTAGATGCTCTCCAGAGGTCCCTTCCATTCTGTGATTCCATGATTCTATTCTTCAGGAGAGGACTCGGTCTGTTTGCCTGACATTTTAAAGTTTTGACTTGAAAGATGTGTTTGAGACTTCAGATCTGGGGTGGGGGGGAGGGTCTTTTTGCATTCCAGGATCTCACATTTCAGTTGTGCTTCCTCTTGAAATAGATATGTGATTTGTGAAATAAACAGCAAAGCACTGTAACTACAGAAATAAGAATTAGTGACTGTACACAGAATTAATTTTAGGCAGAGTTAATGGCTTGCTCTATAGCAAAAAGCCCCATTTTGGCCAGTAGCAGATAAGGAACTGGGGAACTCCAGAAATGAAGGCAGCTGTAGGCACAAACCATGGAGCAGCACAGTACAACAGTTGGAGGATGTTTGTCCTTGGATGTCTCATGTGTTCTGCATAGAAAATCCCCAGTGAGCCCAGGTATCTGTTAGGACTATGTGTAGCCCAGTGCATACTGAGTGGGAAGAGTTGAGCAGGTGCTGGTAACAGAATTTTGTTGTCTGGGTGTAACCTGTGCATTTAAGCACATGTAGGAATTTAAGCTATGTGTTCTTGGGGCCACACCGAAGTCTGATTTGCCTGATAGCTCACTTCTAGGTAACATTCAACTAAATTCCTCTCGCTCCTTCCACAGCACAGCCTGAGGAGAGCAGCTGCCCTGCTGAGGTGTGTGCAGGGCTGCTGGGCTACGCTGAGCCGCAGCTGCAGGCCTGCATCAAGGGAGCAAAGCGTCCACCTCTGCACCTCCTGGGACTCAACACCAAGTCTTAGTTAAACCTGCCACCAAGATGATGTTGGCTGCAGGTTAGGACACACTGAAGACCTCACAAGGCAAAGGCTCAGAGGACTTTTCCCTGGGTGCTGCTTCCCGGCTTGATGGTGAGCTTCTGCTCCTCACCCGCTCCATCCCCGCTCTTCCTGCAGCACTGCCCGTCTCCATCTCCTTCAGCAGCAGGCGGAACAAGCTGAAGGCCTGATGCTGCCTGGTAGAGAGGCGTCCCCATGTGAGTGGTGCAGAGCGATGGCTTAAACCCGCCCGGGAAGTCGCTGCCGGAGAGGCTTTTCAAGCACCCCCTGCGCAGGCGGGCTGGGTGCCTGCGGCCTCCAGAGGGCGCTGCGGGCTCAGGCAGCTGCCGCAGCTCCCCGCAGGGCGTAGGGCGCTCGCCGCGCCGGCTCCTGCCAGCCCCCACCCGGGCTCTGGGGCCAGCCGTGCCCGCAGGACCCCGCGGCCACAGCTCTGGCGAGGAGGAGGCTGCAGCACATAACCCTATCGCCCTCTCTCCTTCACAGTGCCTTGAATCCCCAGGGGAGCCCCTCTCACAGGGGTGCAGAGCCCCTGGGTGCACCCCCGAATTCAGCTTTGCTGGCTGCTCCGAAACTAGGCTACTGGGGGGG
>VWYK01063662.1:0-21019 GCA_013399775.1 Semnornis frantzii | reverse complement strand
CATGGCGAGCGATTCGCCGGCGCGGAGCTTGGACGAGATCGACCTCTCGGCGCTGCGGGTAAGGCGCAACGCGGGGTCGGGGCCCGGGCCCGGGCGGGGATGCAGGAGCGATCCTCCCCATCCCTCCAACCGTCCATCCATCTATCCATCCATCCATCCATGCATCCCTGCCTCCGCGGTGTGGGGTGCGGGGGCTGCGGCTGTATGTGTATGTGCGACTGCACGTATGTAAATATGGGTATAGAAACGTGTGCGCGGGCATGTGCGTGCCCGCAGCCGTGTGTACGCATGTGTGCGCGTATATGTGCGCGTATATGTGTGTGCATGTCTCCCTACAGATGCGTACCTGCCCGCATCGCGCTCCACGCGGGCAGGTGTGTGCACAGGCACACGGGAGCCGCGGTACGCGTCTGCGTGCGGCTGAGGCTGCCCGGGATTTGTTAGGGCAGAGCCGCCAGAAACGGTCCCCTGCAGCCGGGGCGAGGGCACCGCGGAGCCCCCTCGTTCGGCGGTGGGGCTGGGTAGTGCCTCCGTGCCTCTCCTGCACTGTGCAGCACGCATGCACAGACGGACGGGGTCGGTGGCATCTCCCGGCAGCGCCCCAGATCCGGCTCCTCCACCAGGGTACGGACCCCGCAGCCTTCATCCATCAGCCCCCGCCGTGCCCCTTCGCTCTGCCTCCTCCTCACCCCACCCCCCCTGGAAATGAAGCTCGTCCTGTACCCTTGAAATGTCGGGCTCGTCAGAACGTGTCAGCCTTTGCGTGGGCTGTGGCCTGATGTGTGTGTGTGTGTGTGTCCCCCGGTCTATTTTCCCTGTAACTTTCTTCTTTCCCCCCCTTTCTTCATCCTTTTGGTGGAGATAACAGCTATTTGGTAACGGGGATGGGGAGGCATTTAGAGAAGCGGCGTTTACTGGGGAGGCAACGGCAAGGCTGCTTCTCTCAACTTGCTGCCGTAGAGAAATAAATAAAATTAAGCAGAATCTGTCAAAGACTTGGACAAGAGTATTTTTAGAAATATTATTTTCTTCAGTGCAAAGGAAAAAAAGCTAAAGAAGGCTCTCTCAATTCACTTGCCCTACTTTCTTCCTGGTGACTTTCTAGCTGATGAACAGTGTAAATGATTGCTCAGCAGTACCCAGTGTAGAGGAGATGGGAGCTGGGGGACACACCACCCACTTTAAAAGCAGACCTGGTGCTCTCGTTTCCCCTCTCGGGTACAAAATGCCATGGTGGGGAGGTCGCTGAAGCTGGTGGAGTTCATCCGGGAAAGCAGTCTCATTTTTATGGGGGGAGGGGGATCCTTTCCTTCTCACCACCTCAAAATAAGATTTATTTATTATTTTTAACCTATATATGTTAGGGAGTTTATTTGAACTAGAGCACTATTTTATATTGAAACTGTATCCACACGTTTAGTTGTTTGGTTTCTTTCCCCCCTGTGTTTGTGGCTTTTTAATAGCAACGCACACCAGATACAGTCAGGGGTTTGTTTTCTCTTTAGGAGGAAATGTATATTTCCCTCCCTCCCCCGAGACCCACTGGTCTGTGAGCAGAGCCTTACTGGCGTTGCAGGGTAACTGGAGACGAGGGGACCTGAAACCCTGACCAGTGGTGGGGTGGAACTGCAGAGCCGTGTCCCCCTTTCCCAACCACGTCCTCTGCTTCCCAGCAGTGGCTTCTCGGGTAGAACCCCAGTGCCAGTGCTTCTGCTGCTTGGGCTTCTGCCCCCTCTAAAGGGGAGAGACCTGCTTATGGTACCTTCCTGTAAATGATGAGCGATGGGTTGGTTTGTAAGCGAGACAAGAATAGGAGCTTAATTTGCCAAGGTATAGATCTTCTTCTAAACTAAGCTCTTTTAGCACTTAGAATAATTGTTAAAGGTCATAAATTCAGCAGACAGGGCAAGAAGCGTGAATCATTCCACGGGGTCTGAACCAGAAATCAATAGTAAATTTGCTGCCTGAGCACAAAACATGGCAGGGAGGAGTAATTCCCCAAGCCTTGCAAAATTTCATTTATCAGAAACGAAGTGTCACATTGCGGTGGGTTTGTAGACGAGCCTGCACGGGGGAGACGTTGCTCTTGAGCCTCCGGTTTGAAGGGTTGAGGGATGGCTGTGTGAAACCCTGGGAGCAGGTAGTGACTCAAAACCTGGCAGAGGGGGATGATTTGTTCCCAGCAGCCGGGAAAGGAAACAAACGCTCGGGCCGCTTATCTCCAAGTTTGAGTCACTGAAATGTTCCACGAGGCTGAGTTTTATGAACCACAAGCAAATGCATATAAAAAAGGTGGACCTTTGACTGCCAGCTTGCCCCGTCCCTTGATTTGGCTTCCTTCCTGCTGTCACAAGGGAGGAAAGGTGAATTTACAGGATGAGAACGTGCCGTTGTGGCTGGGCACGGCTTGCCGCACACAGAGCCCTGCACACCATCATATATGTCGGCTCGCCTCTGCCCACCAGCTTATGGGGTAGGATTTGTGGGGCTGGGCTGAACGGGCACACAGGAGGTAGCAGGAGCTTCTGTTCTTGCCACGCCAGAGTTTATCTTGGCCACGCAGTCGAGCTCCACCGCAGCAGAGCATCTGCGTGACGCGCTGGCAGCTGGGCCAGGAACAAAGCACTGAATTCTGATTAAAATGCACGGCCTGGTGCAGTGAGTAGAGCACACTTGGGGCTTGCTCCTGCCTTCCTTTTGACACGTTTCTAGCCATCGTTGTGCACCGTGCTCATTGCCCTGGTACCCGAGCGTCCCTGTGTTGGTACAGAGGGCTGAGCATGTCAGGAAGGGCAGGTTGGTGCCTTCAGCATCAGAAGGATTCTTAAAATAGAGATCTTCCGGTGGTGGTGCTGGTAATGAGTATTGTTAATGTTGCAGAAAACTGTAATTTAAAGTGATGAAGCCATTGAACAGGTAGTGCTGCATATTGCACTGCCAAGGGGATAAGATAAACTGCATGATAATGTTCTGTTGTAGGGACTGGGAGATCTTTTTGCTAGTCCACTCAGCATGTTTGATAGCCGAGTGACCCAGCAGTGCTGTTAGCAGAATAATGATTAATGTGAGGGTGTGCAGGGGCTGTTGACAGGCGTGTTTCAGGAGCAGGTCTGTGCAATAAAAGGAGAAGAAGTGTGAGGAGGGATGGATGCAGTGGGCACTGGTGGGAAACAGAGCTGATCCCACGCAAGCAGAGAGATGGGGCTGGGTTTGGAGATTTTTCCCACCCTCTATTTTTGTCTGGGTGAATGCAAGAGCCTGTCATCTCTTCCTGAAGGCAATGGCCTTGATCCTTCTAAAATATTCAGGTCAATAGCTTTTTCCTCTGCTGCATCTGTCTGCAGGGCTGGGCCTCTGGCTGATGGACTGGCAGTGGCCGTGGGCTCTCCTACAGTAGCTGCCACAGCTGGGTGCATTTTGGGTGCTCTGCCAGGTGTCTGTGAGGTGATAAATGCTCTCTGGGAGGAAAACCTTTCTCAGGGAGCTGGTAATGTCCCCAGTGGGACTGACCTGGGGCAAGCAGACCCCTCCCTCCCACAGCTGCTCCTTGTTTGCTGGATGAGGGGCTCGCCCTTGGTGTGAGTGCCTCTGTTAAAGGCTGGTTGCTTGAAAGGCTCCCCTGAGTTGTTCGACTTGGCTGTAGGTTTCCTGCGAGCAGTGGAGGTTTAAAAGGAGCAGTTCTTTGGTAAGGAGTAATTGTTTTCTTTGTGTACCTGGATACTGCTTTTGTTTTGAACTCATTAACAAAGTCCAAGCTTTTGTTATTTACTTTAGCAAAGTGCTGACCATGCACTTTCTGGCAACTGGATCCTTAAAATCATTAGTTGTTTTGGAAATGCCTGGCCCTTAATGCTTGGGCTTGGAGAGGAGACAGCACAGAATTAAGGAGCTGGTGGGTATTAGCTGTTGCTGGGAAGAATTGGATGAAACCCAAAAATGTCACTACTCTTCCTTTAGCTTTGCTTTGCATAGAAGTGAAGTTTCAGGGACCATTTGTTTGCATTAGTTGATGATTGTCAATGAAGATAAGAACTCTCATATTTAAAAACCCCACAGAACCCAAATAAGCATGCTAGCTTTGTCCTGTTTCCAGAACTTCATCAGTTTATGGCTTATTTCAGCATCATTAAAGATTAAGGAGAAGTTCTAATGGGGGATAAGGGCTGCAAGCCACTACTCAGGAGCATTATCCTGGCAGCAGAATGTTAGGTTTCTTCTTCCAGCACCTCCAAAAAAAAAAAAGGCAGCTCTCTAGCTCAACAGAATTTGGGCAGCTGTTGCAAAGGTCACCTTCTTCCTAAATAGAAAGAGGAACAAATTTGACTGGAGATGACTACTGGAGATTAAAAAAAGATATGGAAAGCTTATTCGTGCTGTGTTTTACATGATAATGCTGCCATGCAAAAATTGGGACATATCTTCAACAAGTAAATATTTAGAACCACAGTTCCTGAGGGTAGGCACTCTCAGGAGTCTTTAATCACTTTGGGATGTGGTTTAGTGGTAAACTTGGTAGTGCTGGGTTAATGGTTGGACTCAACCAATTGAAGTTGGCTTTTTCCAGCTTAAATGGTTCTATGATTCTCTGACTTCATCTGTCCTCTTCCAGTGTGATTAAGTGCATGTGTAGGCTCTGGGCCATGGCTCTGTCCATGTACTCTGTACATTTTTTGAGCCTGTTTTTGGTGTNGCTTTGTCCATGTACTTTGTACTTTTTTTGAGCCTTTTTTTGGTTTTGTTTTGGTTTTTTTTTTTTTTTTTTTTTTTTAATAGCCATAAAACCTTGGCAGCACAATATTGGTCCCTGAATCATCCCAAAGAGGAGACCCTGTGCAAATCTAAACCTTTTTTTCCCCCCTGCGTCTCGCTTCTGTTCCTTGAGCCAGAAGTACTGATAGTGGTGCAAACATTTATCTTCTATACATCCAAGCATATTCTTGTGTAACATTACCACAGAGAAGGTTAAAAAACCCCACAAGAGCTGTCTTCTGGCTGTTTCTGCTACGTGGTTGATTATTTTTTTTGACTGTTTGGTGTTGTGCAGCTCAGGTGCTGCTCCTCTGCAGTTTTCCATGCGTCCTTCAGGACTGGTGCAGTGATTCCTCATCTTTGGAGCTCTTCAACAATGTGCAGATGTATGGTGGTTTTTAGAGAGTCTCTCTGGTCTCACTAGTGTTCCTGTGCTGGTCAGCCATAGAAATTAATACTTTGGAGTGAATTTACAGTAAAGCATGTGCCTGAACAGGCTGAAGTTCAAGCTCAAGCATTTTGTTGAATCAAGGTTTGAAGCAACCAAGAGCATCTGGTTGGTGTGTGTATTTAAAGTGGCTGATTCTTAATCCATGCAAGAAGGAGTAGTTTAGAAGAAGCTTTTTTCAAGGCTACGTGAAGGTAGTTTTTATCTGCCAGGCTGTAGTAGATAGAGTGGTGCAGTTTGTATGGGGTGAAAGGGAAACTGTTTCCACTCGATCTCTATGTAAATCTCCAGAAATGAATCACCCAGCTTAAGGAAGAGGTGTCCTCGGAAGCCATCATTCACGTGGGGCCAGGTTACTATCACCTCCTGGGTTCCAGCTCCCAGCCACTCCTTGCAAACCCCGGCCTGACTCCTCCTAATGCATCCCCAGTCACTTTGCAAGGGTAATTATAGGGATCAGCAGGAGTTCTCTGCCTCTGACCTGCAGACCAAGGACAGAGTATTGATCCCTGTCTCGTTTCTTCATGCTTCAAATATAAATGGGGAGAATCCTGTTAGATTTTCCATGCTTTCCCCAGTAAAAAGCTACAAAGAGGCAAAAGGGTGCATGGTATAGAGGAACAGTGTTGAAATGCTATTACATTGTGGGATGGGGAGGATGAGCTTGAAGGTTCCTGACCTGTTTTCCCTGCCACATGCCGTTTTCCCCTTGCTGTCAGCTGCAGAGGAGTCCCTGAGTGTTGTGGGGCACAGCATAGACACACAGCAGAGCTGTGCTGAAGGGTCATCACTATTCTCTCTCCCGGGGCTTTGACTGACTCTTTGTCAAACCACTGGTGGTGATTGCTGCCCCAGCTGCTCTGCAGGTGCCCTGCTTACCCGTGGGAGCATAGAGCCTTCACGACATGAGGTTTCCATTTGCTGATGCTCAGGCATCTTCTTTGTTACCTTTCACAGAACCATTAAATCAGGATGCAGGTCAAAAGCCACTAGCCTGAGTCATCGATAGCTCCATTAAATGAGGGGTTAAGTTTCCCACTTAAAAAGCCATAGCTTTGATTCCTTCCCCATCATCATCCCTTCTTCCTGCCTCTTTTTGTCACTCTGAACCATTTCTGCACGTGGGAACCAATGGGCTGTCTGCTCTGGGTTCAGGAAAAGAATTTATCCAAGTGAGATTTGATGTTCTCCGTGTCAATCGTTCATGATTCCTAAAGGAGGATTGTCTAAGGAACATGGTCCTTGTGAAATAGATTCCCCTTTCTGTGTTCCCCCTCCACAGTGGTTTTAAGATGAGCCCTGTGAGGGGCTGAGCATCCCCTTCCTGCAGAGGGATAAGGATGCTCAGCACGTAGGGCCTCAGCCCTGGAGTGCTTCTGCAATGGCTCATTAGTGAAAGGAGAGGAGAAGCCACCAAGGTTGGAAAACACTGATAAGAAGTTTAGTGGAAGCTCAGTTATATCTCTGCATGCCTGATTTTGTTTTGCAGTGGCAAATGAGGAAACCTTTGATTGAGAATGTTGCTTTCCCCTGTTAATTTTCTGTGGTGCTTGCCACAAGTTCCAGGTTGTATAATGATAGTAAACGATGGATGGTTGTCATCAGGTGAGCTGCACTGAAGTACCCAGATGCATCTTGCATGGCTGAGAACTGACATTTCCTCCTGCCCTGCTCTGTGAGCACACAGTGTGTGCTGCCCCATGCTGGGCTGCCAAGTGACCCTGCATGCATATAGAATCATAGAGTGGTAAGGTTGGAAGGGACCTCAAGGATCATCCAGTTCCAACCCCCTGCCATAGGCAGGGACACCTCCCACTAGCACAGGTCACTCAAGGCCTCCTCCAACCTGGCCTTGAACACCTCCAGGGAGGGAGCAGCCACAACCTCCCTGGGCAACCTGTGCCAGTGTCTCACCACCCTCACTACAAACAACTTCCTCCTAACATCCACTTTCAGTCTCCCCTCTGCCACTTCAAACCCATTGCTCCTCATCCTGTCATTACAAGACCTTGTCAGTAGTCCCTCCCCAGCCCTCCTGTAGCCCCCTTCAGATGCTGGAAGGCTACTCCAAGGTCTCCTGGAAGCCTTCTCTTCTGCAGGCTGCAGAGCCCCAACTTTCATAGCCTGTCCTCATAGGAGAGCTACTGCAGCCCTCTGAGCATCTTGGTGTCCCTCCCCTGGACTGGCTCCAACACTTCCATGTCCTTCCTGTTTTGGGGGCTCCAGAACTGCCTGCTTTGCTCTGCTGCAGATAACCGCTCTGCTACAGGAACCTTATTAGATATTCATGGCTTCGTGCAAACACCACCCTCTTGCCCGGCAGACCCGAGCGGTTGATGTGGTCCCATCCTTCCTCCATAAGCACTCAGGCTGAAAGCGGCAGTGGCCTCTGGCAAGCACAGGAGCTGCATCGTTTGTGCAGCGGGCTGTGAACGAGGAGTTGCTCTTCCGAGTCTCAGCAGCACGAGTTGAGCATCCTCTTGGTTGTCAGCGCTGCCTCTGCTGCAGCGAGGGTGGGTGGCTGTGTTTCTGCTCACGCGAGTGCACCTGTGGTTTTCAGCTTCGGAGCGCACAAAATCTTTTGTTACGGCGTCTTGCTTGCTTCCTCCAGCAGCGGCAGTTCAGGGTGTGAAAGGACATAGATGGCTCTGAAATCAAGGCTTTTGTAGAAGCCAGGGGTATGGCTTAGGCTGTGCATTCCTTCCTGACCTAGCCCCGAGTCAGTAAGGGAGCTCAGGTGGTGAACGCTTTCCCCCTCTGCCTTTTAAAAATTCTCTTTGCTTCTCGTTTTGAAACTCAGCAGGAAAAAAGCCTACTGCCAGCCAAGTCATGTGTTCAGTGCGTGACAGAAGTGGCTGTTTGGGACCATGCCCCTAATCTGCTGGGTGGAGACTTTAGGATGCATTGGAGGCCACAGAGGCTTTGCTGAGGAAGAGCTCTCACAGCTTGAACCTAATAAATTGTGTCTAATACCCGCTGTAGCGTGCTACAGAAATACAAGAGATCAAAGCTTCAGAGGCATTTATTTTCATAATTTGTGGGTCAGAGCCTTGCAGGACTAATTGGGGGCTGTTTGATGTCCAGGCAACAATAGAAATCTCTGTACATTGGAATGTATTTGCCTCTTCCCTTCTCTCTTGTGCACAAGCACAGAAGCTTAGTATGATTTTGAGAGAAACTGGCAAAAGCAAAGGTACAGATCTCCTCCCTGCTTCACTGCCATTTTTCTTAGGTGTGTCACTCTAAGGGCTGTGGACCTGATACAGTGACCTAAACAACTTGTGTTTCCTAGGAGCTGATGGACCTTCTGGTTTTGGTGCTCCAGGAGCTCTAAGGCTACTGATTATTGCTCACCGTGCTTGTGCCCCCCAATATCACAAACTGAGATGAAAGCAGAGAAGGAGCTTGGATGATGCAGTTTATAGCATCTCCCTTTTTGGCTCATGAGTTGTGGTACCCAGGGAGTATCTGAGCTTTGCAGGTGATCACCCCCAAAACACAGCAAAGAGAATATGCTGCATGCTTTGTAGGAGCACTTACAAAGTTCCTAGATAGAAAAATGATACAGATACACAACACACAGAGATATAGATATATATGTGTGTTATATATATTAAAAAAAAAATATATGTATGTATATAAAATATATGTTTAAAAATGTGGACCTAACTGTGCCTCCTCGAGTGGAACAGGCCAGTGTGGAGGGCCAGTATGATTATGAATGGCACAGCCTATGTCCCTGTACCTGCCACCTAGACCTTCAAAACACAGACCAGCCTTTCCCAATCTACTAATTTACGTGGAAGATGTTGAATTAGATGTTGAATTTAGACAGGATGTTAGGAGGAAGCTCTTTACAGTGAGGGTGGTGAGACACTGGCACAGGTTGCCCAGGGAGGTTGTGGCTGCTCCCTCCCTGGAGGTGTTGAAGGCCAGGTTGGAGGAGGCCTTGAGTGACCTGTGCTAGTGGGAGGTGTCCCTGCCTATGGCAGGGAGTTGGTACTGGATGATCCTTGAGGTCCCTTCCAATGTTACCCTTCTGATTCTATGAATTACCCATGGACCTGTTGTGCATGTGGAACCTGGCTGTAAAGGAAGGGACACTGCCCTTAAACTCATGAATTTTTTGGTATTCTAGCCTTCCTTCCACTGAATACAGTAGGTGTTTGTGGAGGAGCTTCTCTCAAGAGCCTACAGATGCCACCATTTGGGGAGGAACAAACAGCGGGTGTGCAAGGAAGCCATGTTCTTGGAGCAAAACCAGAGGCTCAGGCAACAAAAAGAAAAGGGCTTTGAATGCATTTTCTGGCTATGCAGACAAGCTGTCTTAGTGCAATAAATCTGCAGCCTTTCTGTATTGATTAGCTTCAGTAAACAGAGTGATGGCTCTGCTCTTCCCATTGCTGTTCCACAGGGATGGGTGTGTTGGTATGGCTGAAGAGGCTGTGATAGCTAAATGGAATTCCAGTAGTGAGGGCAGCCTCAAGTGCTCTCTGAAGTGAACCTCACAGCCAATGTGGCTCTGTCTGGCTGCTGTAAATACAAACACAGAGTGCTCCAGTGGTGACCAGGCTGGAAATGGCTGTCTCCTAATGGGCAAAACTGTGTGCCCCGAGCCAAGTGCCCTGCCCTGGCAGTGATGCTGTCTTCTGGTTCATTGGCTGGGGAGCTGTGGCGGGTATGTTGTGTGTGGGGTGAGTGAAAAAAGAGCAGGAATGCAGTGGGGAGGTTGGAGTCCAGTTGGCATAGAATCATAGAATTGGTTTTGGTCAGAAAAGATCTCTAAGGTTGTCGAGTCCAACCATCAATCCAACACCACCGTGGCCATTAAACCACATCTCCCAGTGCTACATCTGTGTGTTTCTTGAGCATCTCTAGGAATGATGACTCCACCACCTGCCTGGACAGCCTGTTCAATACCTGACCACTCTTTCAGTCAAGAAGCTTTTCCTGATATCCAAGCTAAACCTGCCATGCTGCAGTTTCAGGCCATGTGGGGCTGGTTATCTGGAAAATAAAGACTGGAAAAGCCTCCTTTTCTGCCTGCCTTGCTCGTGGTTTGTTGGAGTTTCTTCAATATTCACGTGTCACTGGGCATAGTTTGAAGTGATTTTGTTTGCAGGGGTTTGCCCCTGCTCTCAGAAGCAATGATGTGGTATGGGAGGCTCAAGGTGGTTGTGTCTGAGTGTAGAGCAAGCCCCAAACCCTTGGAAAATCATCATGATAAAGTATGAGGAGAGCAGGAAGGTAGCAGGGACAGCAGCTTGTTGTCCCTGTGGAAGAGCTGTGGGAGAAGGAATGGAGAGCTGGTTTGGATACTGTGGCTGAAAACACAACCAGAAGACTTCCTAGCTGGACATTAGGAAGACATTTTTCACTGCAAGTGTGGTCTGGCATTGGAACAGGCTGCCCAGGGAGGTGGTTGAATCAGCATCCCTGGATGTGTTTGAAAGCTATGTAGATGTGGTGCTTGGGGGTATGGCTTAGTGGTGAGCTGGACAGGGTAGGGTTGATGGTTGGACTCGATGATCTTGGAGGTCTGTTCCAACCTGAATGGTTCTGTGATTGGCATGCCCACATCTTGTGCCAACCTATAACTACACAGTGGTGGAGAAGCTTTTCCAGAGGCGGTTTGGGCCCTGAGGTGCAATCCCAGGTTGCTCTGGAGACAAGGGATGGAAGGATGGGATGGAGCAGATGTAAAATTAGCATAACAATATACCTTTAATTCAACTCGAAGGAAATAATTGAAGAGTAGTTGTCGCTTCTGATGATGACCTCTGCCAAGATGACTCATGCTGCAATATAATATGAGTCACTTGTTAATGATGGCCTCCTTAAGGAGAAAGTGCCAAATCCTGGTAACTTCTGCTCTCTGCAATAGAAAAACCAGGATGAAGAAAGGTGTTCAGGATATTATTGCCTAAAAATAACTGATCTTTAAGAGTGCTGAAGCACCTCTGCTTGGCTCTGGGGGGCTCTAGAAGGAAAAGGCAAAGGCCCTGAGCAGAACTGCTCTTTCATTGGCCTCGCTTTAAAAGAGCTACATGAGACACTTTGTACACATCCTCCCCCAGCCTTGTGAGTTGATGTGATGCGGCCCGAGGGTGGAGACCCTGATGGCTCTTCTTCCTGGCAGACAGCTGGTGGGAGGGAGGTGTGTAGGTGCAAGGTTGTGCAGGGAGCGTGGAGAAGCGTGGGCACCTTAGCAAAGGCAAGGGCTTAGCACGGGGAGGGAGGTCTTGGGGGGCACCTGACTGATTGGAGAGCAGGAAGGTAGGAACAAGGTCCTCCATGGGAAGATCTCTGGGAATGCCACTGCTAGAGAATGCTGCACTGGAGACCTGTGGTTAGGAGGCTGGGGGAGAGAGAGGTGAAGATCTAACAATCTACGTTGACCCCTGCAGCGAGGGCTTTGCCAGGCAGGATGTCTCCATGAGCTCATCTCTGAAGTTTGCCAAAGAGGTTGCAGGATGAGAAGTTTTTTTTTATGGCTGTAAGGAGCTCCTGGTGCTCTTGCAGCAATTGACTTGAGCACTTGTTAATCATCTACTAGCTGTCTTACAAGCTTCCTCATCTTGACCTACTCTTTTTCCTCAGTAAAGGAGGTTTTGCAATCCACAGGAGAAAGTGAGAGCTTGGTGGAAGGTGCTTGTGACCAGAGGCAAGAGCTCACCAAGAAGCCATAGGTGGACTAGCTCCTGGGCTCAGCCTGGGTATTGGTGCCTCAGACATGCTCTTCACTGCCCTTTCATGTAGCAGAGAGGCAAGAGGAAGGTACAGCTGTGGGACACTTAGTTCCTGGGAAAGTTTCTAACGCATCAAAAGCCTGATGGTCTTGTCTGGGGTGATGAAATCCTGTGAAGTCCAGACACCAGCAGTTAACTTCAGAGGGGAGTAATTTTTCTTAGCTGTCATAATTGTAGAGAAGCAGGGAAAAAAAGCTGCCTGAAAGAGCATAATCCAAAGGTCAAGTAGAAGACTCTGAGTCATGTGGTGAAAATTCATAAGAAAATATGGTGATAAATACTTGAGGCCTTGCCTTCTGTCTTCCCTGAGTGATGCACCACAAGAGCTGGAGATCCCCAGCCTGCTTCTGCCATGTTTCTTTATTTGCTGGGTGAGAAACTGTCTACCTCCACTATCCCTCACCCTTACCACCTGCTTTAAGGTGTATCTTGCCCTCTGGACCTCGTCTGCTTGCAGTCCAGACTGGGTTACGGGATCCTGCTGCCTTACACAGCCTAAGTGTGATCCTCAGGCAGATAGTGGGGGTGGTGGTGAAGGGCTGTGGTGGAAGGTTGAGGCTTGAAGAGATGAGAAAGGGAGGACCTGAAGTAGGAAAGCTTTGCACACAGATGTTGCTGCCAAGGCAATCTGAAGAAACCAAAGGACACCAAATGTATAGGTGGCTGCATTGCAAAAAACTGATGAGGAGCAGATCTCTCTGAGGGATGGAGGAACACCTCTTCATGAAAAGAAACTGCAGTGGAATCCAAATCTTTCCCTTGTCTTGTTTATTTGGTAATTAATCATCCTCTGAGCAAGTTCCCACCACTAGCATAGTGGTCTTGCTGCTGCGGCAGCTCTTGGGAGCTCTTGTGCTGCTCTTGCCATCCTTGGCAGCCTTCATGCTAGAGGGGACCCTAAGAAGGGTTCTGCTATTGGTGCAGCAGGCCAGTGCTGTTGGTTTTCACTGGATCCTGGCTGCCACCTCCACCTAGGGTGCCCTAATAGGACCATAGTTTCTTTGCCATGAGTGGAGCTGGGGCTGCTACATTGGGAAAGGCCAAAGGATGGGGTTACTGTGTTAGGAATGGCTGAAGAGTGGTTGAGCAGCATCTCCATCACTTCTTACCCATGTTCAGGCTTGGGAAGGCCAAATGTCCTTCATATGGAGACTTGGGTACCAACTTGCATGGTCTGAGAAGTGGCTGGAGTAAGAGCATTACACTCTTGAATAGGCAAAGACTATCCTGTGCTTCAAAGGCAGTGACCCTTGTAGGTGGGCAGACCATACCCCCAAAACCAAAGTGGGGTGGTTGATGAGGGGGGTGGGGCACAAGTTCCAAGCTGGAGTTGCTTTGAGACCCTTTCACAGTAAGTCATGGATAATTGTGACCTCTTCCATGCTGCTGGTGTGAAGTGAAGTGCCTGCACAGAGGAAATGTCCTCGAGAGAAGATGCAAGAGCTCTGCTCATTATCAGAAATGAGTAAAACTGCTCCAAGCTAATCTTGCTGCCTAAAAATAGAAGTGGTGAGAGGGGGAGGGACTGTCTTCTGTGTTCATTTGCCCTTGATTTTCCTGACATTTTGCTGCTCTATATTATGTGTCTTGTAGGGGAGGCTCTGTGTCCTGGGCACACTGGAGCAATTCACCAGAGCACAAGCTCGTGTCAGGATCCACTGAAACTTGTTCAGGGTCTGGTAGCCAACAGTTATTCAGGTTTATTCTCTCATCTTCCTGCTCCTTTCAGGGTCACAGCCTCTTCCTTGGTGTAATTTTGAAACCTCCTCTGTAGGGGGTCTGAAGTGGTTGTGACTGGCTGTGGGGTGGGATGGTGCTGCCAGGTGGTGGTGGGGGCTGGGGGCACCCATCCTGTGTGCAGCTTGCCAGAGAGAGTCATGCCTTGGGTGAGGGTTGCAGCAGTTAAGGGAAAAAAAGAGAAGGAGGAAGGAAAAAAAAAGAAGGAAAAAAAGCCACTTATGAGACTTAATTGCTGTGTTATTGTTAGTCAGCATTTAAAGCCCAAGTTTCATAACTGCCTTGTGATATCAGCATTTATGTTCAGAATTATGCAAGCAGCAGCTCACCTTGTGATCATGAAATACTCTCATGCTCACCCCTCTGTTTCTCAATGACTTCATAAAACCTCTTCTGCTTTCCATTAATTAGAGAACAATAGGACATTTTTCTCTTCCCTCTTAAAGAGATGAACCTTTTTTTTCCTTCAAGTTCTTGGACCAGTTGCTCCTCTGAGACCTTCCTGTTCCATGCGGCTAAAGCAGGATGGACTTAACTTCTGTTGTTCATTACATTGTGTTTAGCCACTCAAGGGGAAGCAGGAGGTTTGTGAATCTATCTAGGAGCAAAGGTCTTGCTGTACTGGAGCAGTCCCAGCTGGTGCAGTGGCTATTACTGGCACTGGTAATGTGATCTACCTACAAGGTTAGCTGAGGCAACTGGGAAAGATGGGAAGAGGTTGGAGTGTTTTCTGTTCCTCCCCCAAAAAAGCTGAAATATTACCTTGTCTGTAGATACTCAGTTATCTTCCAACTGGAAGTGTCTCTTCACACCAGAAGAAACCCTTTCTGCATCCTCTCAGGAGTGCTCAAAGTGTCCTTCAAAGGCTGCAGTGCCAGAGCAAAGCAGAGCAGGAGATGTGCTGTAATTGAGGCCCTAGGAGCTGGGCTCTAGTCTCAATCCATGGCAGTGTCTAGGGCTGCATTTTTCTCACCTCCTCCTCCAGCTTTTGTAGGACACCAAGTGTGGGCTTCTGCTTTTCCTTCTGCCACTCAGTGACATCCAGAGCAAGAGTGGAGAGGGAAGATGGTTCTGATTTGTGGTGGTAATTCTGCAGGTGACTAGCTAGAAGTAGTGGGGTCTCCTGAGCATGGGATGTCAGGGGTTGGAAGGGACCTCCATAGGTTTGAGTCCAACCCCCCTAGCTGAGCAGGACCATAGAATCCAGTGCAGGTTGCACAGGAACACATCCAGACAGGCCTTGAAAGTCACCAGAGGAGGAGACTCCACAACCACTCTGGGGAACCTGTTCCCCTCCTGATAGAATCATAGAATGGTTTAGATTGGAAGGGACCTCAAAGCTCATCCAGTTCCAACCCCTTGCCATAGGCAGGGACACCTCCCACTAGCACAGGTCACTCAAGGCCTCCTCCAACCTGGCCTTGAACACCTCCAGGGAGGGAGCAGCCACAACCTCCCTGGGCAACCTGTGCCAGTGTCTCACCACCCTCACTGCAAACAACTTCCTCCTGACATCTACTTTCAATCTCCCCTCTGCAAGTTTAAACCCATTGCTCCTCATCCTATCATTACAAGACCTTGTCAATAGTCCCTCCCCAGCCTTCCTGTAACCCCCTTCAGATCCTGGAAGGCTACTCTAAGGTCTCCTGGAAGCCTTCTCTTCTGCAGGCTACAGAGCCCCAACTCTCTCAGCCTGTCCTCGTAGGAGAGCTACCTCAGCCCTCTGAGCATCTTCCTGGCCCTGTCACTTCATTGGAAGAATCTTGCATGATGTCCTTGACTTACAGAGCCCCAGAGTTTACTTTTTCCTCTGAGCTTTCTCAAGAAGAAAGAAACGGGCAGGGTCTTTTTATCCACCCTGCAGAAGGAAAGCATGGAAATGTTTCTCTCAGCAGAGATGTGGTTGGGTTTGCCTGAATGCAGCGCAGAGGATGTGTCTCCAAGGCTCCCTGGCCAGCCTGCTGCTCCACTCTGGCAGACTCTGCCTCACATACACATCCGGAGCTGCAGAAGGCCTTTCAGATGCTAATGAGCAGTTTTATAGATAAGATCCCCTGTGAGGAAAGGAATGCTAGGCTAGCCTCCTAGAAGGGGAAATCAAGGTGAGAAGGGGTCAAGCATCTTCCCTAGACACACTTACAAGTGATGCAGCCCTGGCAGAGTTGACAGTGGAAGTCAGACCCTCTGGCCTCTCATCTTTTGCTGTGACCATTAAACTCTGCTCTCCTAAGATTAGATAATGTGTATTTTTGGTCTCTGCCAGACTTGATGAGCAAATTCCTTTGACTAAAATGCTTTTCTTGCATACTTGCCAACACAGACTGAGGTTTGGGATGTGAGGGAAGGGAAATAACTTGCAGGTGTCAGTTTTCAGGAGGGAAATCAGAGGAGGAGAATATAACCCGAAAGGTCAGGGTTCTTAGGAGGACTCAGTGGTCAGGATCACATCCTGCATCTCTGTTTTAAAGTGATGTGGGGAAGCCAAGGTGTGACCATGCTGCCATGAGTTTCAGTATTGCTGGACAATCTGGATCTCTGGCAGTGGTGAGGCATGGCACTGGAGTTTGTTTGGGCCCTGGGACAGATGCAGAAGGTAACAGGGTTAACTTTACACCTGAATGTTTGGGTTCTTGATGGATCCAGCTGCAGAGCTCTGGCTTTCCATAGTGTGAGTTGCAGTAGCACAGCACTTGGTGTCACCCCCACTCAAAAGTCCCTTCTGGCTCCAGAGCTCTTGCAGTCTGGGGAGACAATGAGAGCTGAGCTGGTTTCCCAATGTAATGAAGTATTCCTTTCCAGTACTCGAGGCCTTCAAGAGGAGGGAAGGATTACAAAGGGCATCTTATTCTCACAGTAATTTGTCTTCTTCAGTGTAGCCTGAGGCTGTAAGGTGGGCTGGAGCTCTGCTGAGCCTGCACTGCTTTCAGTAGAACTGCTGCAGCTGCTTTCCCCTCTGACCAGGGCAGATGGCAAAGGGCCAGGCAGGTCTGCTGGCTGGAATGAGGTGATGCTGTCCGCCGGCTGACAGCTCTGAGGATTTTAGGCCTGGCAGAGTTTGTTGTGCTCTTTATTGAACTTTCTGAGACAGTGACAGTGCCTAGTTGATGAAACTCTTGCATGGATTTGGTTTCTGGTTATGTAACCATTAGCTTTTTGTCTTGCCCATGTGGGAAACTCTAAGTTATTTCATCCAAAAAGCTATTCTTGTTGACTCTAACACTTATTATGTAGAATTAAAATTATTCTGGGCACTGTAAAAAAGGAGATGGACTTTGGGGATTACAGCTGAGAAGTTGTGTTCCTCTTCCCCTCACAGAGCAGTGAGATGTCTGTGGAAAGTTTGAATCCCTCTCAGGCTGAGTTTTCGTTGTGTATCATGCACATGTCCTAAGATTTCTTTCCCTTTCCTTCCTTACTTTGTGCAGCATCATCAAAATGCTCCTTTTGGCCTTTTCAACTCATCAGTCTGCTTATGAAAAGCTTGGGCTGAGTTTGCATCCCTGTCAGTGGGTTGCATCCTTTTGGAGTGGCTTTGATCTTGCTCACTCCGTGCTGAGTAATTTACACTCCTCTCACATGAGCAGCAGCTTCAGTGGATCCCTCTGAGAGTCTGGCCCTTGCAGGCTCTCTGTTTCTCCTGATAGTAAGCATTGAAATGGCATTAAAGCTGCTTATCCCAGTCTTGTGCTTTTTTTACAGTCATTAACACCTCTGTAAAGAAAGTATAAAACTCTTGCAAAGTGCCACTGACTCTCTGTGCTTTGAATGTCTATTCAGAGAGCTGGGCTTCCCATGCTGCTCAGGGTGTTTAGGAAGGGTGCTGCTGGTGGCCACATGGGTGCACAGCTGGTGCTCCCATGGATGGTAGGCATCACCCTTGGGGGTTGTTGTTCCCCTTTAGCCAGGGGTTGGGCTTCCCAGGTGGCCAAGAAAGCAAATGGCATCCTGGCCTGCATCAGGAATAGTGTGACCAGCAGGACCAGGGAAGTCCTTCTGCCCCTGTGCTGGTTAGGCCACAGCTTGAGTGCTATGTCCAGTTCTGGGCCCCTCAGGTGAAGGAAGATATTGAGGTGCTGGAAGGTGTCCAGAGAAGGGCAGCAAGGCTGGGGAGGGGCCTGGAGCACAGCCCTGTGAGGAGAGGCTGAGGGAGCTGGGGGTGTGCAGCCTGCAGGAGAGGAGGCTCAGGGCAGAGCTCATTGCTCTCTGCAGCTCCCTGAAGGGAGGTTGGAGCCAGCTGGGGTTGGGCTCTGCTGCTAGACACCCAGGGACAGAACAAGGTAGACACAGCCTCAAGCTGTGCCAGGGCAGGTCCAGGCTGGGTGTTAGGAAGAAATTCTTCCCAGCAAGAGTGATTGGCATTGGAATGGTCTGCCTGGGGAGGTGGTGGAGTCAGCATCCCTGGAGGTGTTTAAGGGAGGCTGAATGAGGCACTTAGTGCCATGAGTTAGTTAATTAGAAGGGTTAGGTGATAGGTTGGACTTGATCTCAGAGGTCTTTTCCAGCCTAGTTAATTCTGTGATTCCCTTCTGGGTGTGAGATCAGGCATCTCACATTTATTGATGCCACCCACCCTGTGGTGTCTCAGGGGTTGGAAATGTCCATCCCACCCCTTTGCTGTATCTGGTTTAATGGCACCTTTCAAGCGATGTTAGCAGCTTTGTTTTAAAAGATTGGTGCTGTTCTGTTACCTTCACAAGGAAACCTTGCTGCTCAGGGGTAATCCTGACATGAAGTCAACTGAAAAAGGTGAAGCTGGCTTTATTCTTCATCTTGAAGGTTGTCCTGTGCAACAGCAGCACCACAGTGGTTTGATCTGCCTCATGTCCACTGAGAGGTCCCACTCTTGCTCTCCTTGCTTGGTCTGTTGAGCCAGTTGAGCTCTGCACTGAATTATCATGGCTAATGTTAGGCTGATAGAAAAACTAATAGAGGTGAATAATAGCACCAGATACATGGCAATCAACATTCTTCTCCTTGGAGGCTGTAGATGTAATCCACTTAATATTCTGTGGAACACAAGATTAATTTTCTTCAACATAATACATGTGAGGGCTTTTCTTTTGAGTTTGCTGGCAGAGGCATCACTGCATTGCTAAAGCTGAGAGCAGAGGATTAGGAGGAGGGGAAGGATTCTGACCCAACTTGCAGAGGATTCAGGAACAGCAGAATCAGGATAGAGGAGATAAAATTTCCCCCTCACTGGCAGGACTTTTCTTAGAGAAGTATGTCTGGGACTGAGTGTCTGTCACTGGGATGGCCCTAGTTGTGCTCTGCTGTGTCTCAGGGTTATCTTTCAGCTTTCTGATGCCTACAGTGTTGGAGAACAGCTCTGATTTGCCTGGGCTGTGTGGTGAGGCTCTTCTAGTGTGTTCCCAGCGCTGAGCAGCATATGGAAACCAGCTCCAGCCTTGCACTTGTCCTCCTTCACAACATACCTTTGCTGTGATTTAAACTTGCACAACTGCTCAGCTTTGTAGAGGTTCCTTTAAAACAACAATAAAGCAAACTCCCTGCTCTTTTTCTTTCACAGGATGGAAAGAATGCAGTGACTTGCCAAGCTTAAAGAGGAGTAGATAGAGCAGAAATAAATAAATCAAGTCCATTTACTTTAAGTTGATTAATCTGATCTTAGTTTTCTAAAATAAAATCTAGCCCCAGTGAGTTTAGCAAATCAAATAACAGAAGTGGCAATTAATTTGGAAGTGGTTATGAATGTGTCCCATGCCCTTCTCATCAATACACCCACATGATTAATCTCACCTCTTATGCCTGTGGGCCAAATCCTGCTTGGGGATGTGCAGTTGTCTCTTCAGAGTTGGGAAAGATGGACATGAAGAGCTTCCTCCGTGCCTGCCTCTGTGTCACAACAACCCCAAGCAATGCTTCAGGCTTGGGGCAGTGTGGCTGGAGAGCTGCCTGGCAGAAAGGGATCTGAAGGCTGTAATAGACAGGAGCTGAACATGAGCCAGCAGTGTGCCCAGGCAACCAAGAAGGCCAATGGCATCCTGGCTTGTATTAAAAATGCTGTGACCAGCAGGAGTAAGGAGGTGATTGTCCTCTTGGACTCAGCTTTGGTGAGGCCACACCTTGAGTGTTGTGTTCAGTTTTGGGCACTGCAATGCGAGAGAGATGTGGAGGTGCTGGAGCAGGTCCAGAGGAGGGCAACAAAGCTGGGGAAGGGCCTTGAGAATAAATCTTATGAGGAGCAACTGAGGGAGCTGAGGATGGTTAGTTTGAAGAGGAAGAGGCTGAGGGCAGAGCTCATTGCTGTCTGCAGCTACCTGAAGGGACATTGTGGAGAGGCTGCTGCTGGGCTCTGCTCACAGGTAACTGGAGACAGAACAAGGGGGAATGGCCTCAAGCTGAGTCTGGGGAGGTTTAGATTGGACATTAGGAAAAAGTTTTTCACAGAGAGAGTGGTCAGGGACTGGAAGGAGCTACCCAGGGAGGTGGCTGAGTCACCAACCCTGGCTGTGTTTCAGGATGGTTTGGATGTGGTGCTTAGGGCTATGGTTTAAGGTGAATCTTGTAGAGTAGGGTTCTAGGTTGAGCTTGGTGACCCTGAGGGGCTTTGCCAGCCTGCATGTTGCTGTGATTCTGAGCATGGGCAGGGATGAGAAGGGCAGGTGGTAGATGATGGGCTTCTAGGGCACACTGCTGTTGGGTGGGATTTCTCTGTTGAAAATCTGAGTACTGTGGACTTCTAATAGAATCATCTAGGTTGGAAAAGACCTTTGAGATCAAGTCCAGCCATTAATTCAGCATTGTCAAGTCCCCCACTAAAGCATATCACCTACATGTCTTTTCAATACCTCCAGGGACAGTGACTCCACCACTTCCCTGGGCAGCCTGTTCCAGGGCTTGACAACCCTTCCAGTGAAGAAATTCTTTTCCTAATGTCCAGTCTAAACCTCCCCTGTCACATCCCCTGAGGCTGTTTCTCCATGTCCTATTGCCTTGTTTTCCCATTTTAGATTGGTTTGGAGCAGGCTGGTACCAGTGGTCTTACTGTCTATATTGTGTTAATGTTTCCAGCCTGCTTGTGAGAGCTGATAAATTAAACTGGAGCTCTAGCAAAGAGTGTTTTGCTAGGCAGAGGCCAGATAATGTCACGACTGGCTCCAGGGACCAGAGTTAGCAGACAGCTCCCAAGGCAGGGAGATGTCACTGGGCTATAATTTGACAGGGAGCTCAACTCATCTTGTAAATCAGAGAAAGGTGAGGCTTGGGTTTATGGAGCATCATGGTGACTTGCAAAGCAAAAGCAGCACATTTTCATGGGATGCCTGTGTGAGAAAGGTCCCTTTGTGATGCCTACATGGAATCATAGAATGGT
>VWYK01063658.1:3935-15927 GCA_013399775.1 Semnornis frantzii | reverse complement strand
TTTTATGTCCCGTTCTTACAAAAAAAAAAAAAAAAAAAAAAAAGAAAGAAATTATGGGGGGGTTAGAGAGCACATCTTAATAAGCTCTATATAGCCCTTCCAAAAGATAAGTCTCTGCATCCAGGGAGGGATAAACTTTGAGGATTGTTTAGTCTAATAGAGAAAACCAAGCCACTGAATGATGCAGCCAACTTTCAGGAAGGTCAGTGGTCTGTGCATAGCTGTGCAGAGACAGGTCCACACTGGAGACAACACAGCTGAAGCCTCCAGGATCATGGCAGGGGAAAAGGGAGCAGGGGAAGTTCTGTTGCAAAGCTGTGCTGCACTGTCTGCTTTGACTGAGGGTGATTTGGACACCTGCAGCTCTGCTGCTTTCTCTGGTTGGTCAGTTGCTGGCTTGGGGTCCTCACATAGTCCCAGTTTCACCACTGCCTGTATTCAACCCCTGATAGAGGACTTCAGGCATATATTTATCAAAACATCAGGGGTCTCAAGAGGGTAGAGGGTGGTCACTATGGAACAGCATCCTCCCAGCCTCCTAACCAAAACCTTGGCATGAGGAGCCTTTCCCCACAGAGTACACCAAAAACTGCACGTAGGAATCTCAGCCACCCCTTCCTATTAAGCCCACTAAAGTCTCAATACTGTACTGCTTTGTGATGGCTGTGACCAAGGTGATGCCAGGCTATTACTCTGAATTCTGCTTTCCTCACTTATGGGCCTGGGCCAGGCTTGTCTCTAAAACATAATTCTCTCCTCCCTCTGTTCTCCTGCCCAGTTAATTAGTGTTTCCATTTATGATTTTGTTTGTGTGACTGTGTAACACAGGGAAAGCTGGACACTGCAGTTCAGTCTCAAGGATATTAGACAGAGTTCTGCTATCCAGTTTCAAAGCCATGGCCCTAATGACTGAGTCCTTTTTGCCTGCCATCTGAAGAGCAGATTCTTGGGGAACACAGCTGCAACGAGGAGCATTCACCATTCGAAGAAAACTGTAAGGCAAAGCACAAATAACTTCAAAGGTTAACTGGAAGATACTGAATCTGACCTGGTAGGGAGCCCAGGAGGGGCAGTACCACTGGGTGTGCTCCCAGTAGGGCAGCATCTTGGACAGATTCAAATAATCCGAGAGCCTTTTCTCCTAAAGCTCTGTGTAAATGCAAGTAAGGGATGGAAGATAAATGTGACAGCTACCCAAGTCAAGTTAGCAGACCAGTTCTCTCTGCTTATCTCAGGAAAAATTGCTCTGGAAAAGCAGACAATAAAGAAGCCAAAGAGAGCCAAGGGAGAAACCACAAGTGAAATCACTCCCAAACACAAGACAAGATGGAAGTTGTTGGGTTTTTTGTGGATTTCATTCCTCTCAGCATCATTTCTATCTAATACATGTTTTGATTTATGGCCAGACACTCAGAGCAGTTTCCAAGCCACTCACATCAATCAGGAGAAGCAGAATAGGAGGTCATCTCTGCATTGTTGATACTGAATCTGCCCATGACTTATCTCAGCAGCATCACATAGATATTGAAAAAGGACAGCAGAAACACGTGATCTTACAAGTGACTTTCCACATACTTCACATCAGGCTTAACTCAATGTTAGCAAAAGCAGACAGAGATTCTTTTCCTATTGCTTTCCAGAGTGTCCTGAGCAGTAAAATACTGTCAAAAGTAGCACAGCAACCTAAATTAAGGCTGTCTGTAGGCATCTTCCCATCCAATGATGAGAAGGAATGAATCCATCAGAGCAATGTTAATAAAAGCAGAGAGAGATTCTTTTCCTATTGCTTTCCAGAGTATCCTGAGCAGTAAAATACTAAGTGTCAAAAGTAGCACAGCAATCTAAATTAAGGGTGTCTGTAGGCATCTTCCCGTCCAATGATGAGAAGGAATTAATCCAGCAGAGCAATTTTAGAATTAATAAGTTTCATAAGTATTAATATATGGATCTAATCTATATTCACTGTTATCCAAATTACCTTGTGCTGAAAGAGCAAGTTCTGTATAATGAAGAGAAACAAATGAAGCTCAGAGAAAAATAATTAAAGCTGGGAGTTGCAATGAGAACTGGAGTCAGCACTGCCTTATGTTCCTTGGTGAAAATGAGTTCTTATGGTAAGTCAGATTCCTCATCCAAAAGGCAGAGATAATAAAGCTCACTTCAGATCCAGCAGTATGCCAGTAAGATTTAGAGATAAGTCACCAGAATTGCTATTATTAATATTATACATGCTGGCATGCATGTTTAACTTCAAAACAGTTCTACGGATTGCATTTCTGGCCCACTCAGTGTTCTGGGTATTCTGGATTTTAGTCTTCAGAGAAGTTATTCTCAATTTAATACGTTTGGGCATACTCTCTGTCACTGACTCTAATTCTCCTTTAAAGCTTCATAGGCTGTTGTATGATGTGGCAACACAGTAGTGCAATGATGTACCAAGCAGCCAGACTTAACAGGCTATTTCTTGTTACATCCTATAAACACAGTGAGCAGCCAATCTGATACTTAATGATGCAAACCATAAGCAGAGGTAGTGTTTTATGCCAAGATACGATATGTAGAGATTGCAAAAGCTCGTAGTGAAATTTCTGTGGAAAAAAACCATACAGCATGGAGGTTTTGGAGTCATTCTTTTGTGCAAATCAAACTGAGTATCATCTTTACTATGAAAAGCAGATAGATTGATTAGAAAACCCCCCAAAGAATGAGAGTCTCATACTGCCCATGGAAGGTATCTGCAAACAACTATACTTTCTCACACGCAGAATGTTAGGGGCTGAAAGGGAATTTTCTTCGAGATATCCTAACCAAATTACTAGGGGAAAAAAGTGTTTTGTGAGATGAGCTCAGCTATGTTTTAAAACGATCTGACTGTTCTTTTAAAAACATCTTTGTAGATGTCTCAAAAGCAAGACCCTCAGGAATTTGTGAACAGGTACAAAACCTGCCACCTTTATAGTCCAAGGTACAGTGGAAAATAAAGTGCTGTTCTTGCTCACATACAGACCATTAAAAGAGGAAAAAAAAGAGCTTAAAAATTCAGCATGAAAAAGCAAAGTTGCCAGTAATGATCTGACTCTCATCTCCTGAGTTCCTGAAGCTGCCAATACCGGAATCACTGGAAATCCTTCAGTAACACAGACATCTCTTCACTCCTAAGCAAACCGACATCACTAGAATCATACAATCACGGAATGGTAAGGTTGGAAGGGACCTCAAAGATCATCTAGTTCCAACCCCCTGCCACAAGCAGGGCCACTTCCCACTAGTACAGGTCACTCAAGGCCTCATCCAAACTAGCCTTGAACACCTTCAGGGAGGGAGCAACCTCAACCTCCCTGGCAACCTGTGCCAGTGTCTCACCACCCACACTGCAAACAACTTTCTCCTAACATCCACTTTCAATCTCCTCTCTGACACTTCAAACCCATTGCCCCTTGTCCTGGCATTGCAAGACCTTGTCAATAGTCCCTCCCCAGCCTTCCTGTAGCCCCCTTCAGATACTGGAAGGCTACTCTAAGGTCTCCAGGCTGCAGAGCCCCAACTCTCTCAGCCTGTCCTCACAGCAAACCTGCTGCAGCCCTCTCAGCATCTTGGTGGCCTCCTCTGGACCCACTCCAACACTTCCATGTCCTTCCTGTGCTGGGGGCTCCAGAACTGCACACAGGACTGCAGGTGGGGTCTGAGGAGCACAGAGCAAAGGGGCAGAATCCCCTCCCTTGCCCTGCTGCCCACACTGCTCTTGCTGCAGCCCAGCACACACTTGCTGTCAGGGCTGCACTCACACTGCAGCCTCATCTTGAGCTTTTCATCACCCTAGACGCCCAGGGCCTCTTCCTCAGGGCTGCTCTCAGCCATTCCCCACCCAGCATGGAGTTGTGCTTGGCATTGTGCCTACCCAGGTGCAGGACCTTGCACTTGGCCTTGTTGAATGTCATGAGGTTGGCCTGGGCACAGCTCTGCAGCCTGTCCAGGTCCCTCTGGATGGATCCCAGCAAGTCGACTGTGCCACACAGCTTGGTGCCATCTGCACACTTGCTGAGGGTGCACTGATTCCTCTGTGCATGTCACTGACAAAGATGTCAAACAGCACTGGTGCCTGCACTGACCCCTGAAGGATGCCACTTGGCACCGGCAAGTGGCAGTAATCCATCAGCCTGCTGGAATTCACAGCCATGGTGGGCTTTATTTCTGTGCTGTTGTGGTTTCTCTTCCCCTCATCTCTTTTAAAAGCATATATCCTTCTACCATATTTTACATGTAGTTCTTCATTGGGACTTTATTCATCCTTACACTCTTTTGTACAGTAATGGGCTACAACTCAAGAAAACCCTGCACAGCTGTAGGAATAAATATTCTGTTTAATCCTCCAGGACAGATTTAAGATGTCATTGTCAGCTTTAAGATCTGTCCATATTAGTCATCCTGCCAGCTTTAAGATAGTAAGAGAAAAGTGTTTGCTGTAAAGCCCACTGAAGCAGCAAAAGTCTTTCTACTGACGTCAGCTATTTTGTACCACATTCTTCTAGCAGAGATTAGAATACATAGAAGAGCTCCTCGTGCTAAATTCTGTGCTCCTTCATCTGTTCGCACTTTCATTAAGAAGTCTACTGGGATCATCATTCCTCCAACTTTTATACAACTTTATACAGTCTGTCTGGGCAAGGGGCCAGGCCTTCATATGGCCAAAGGTGTCCTGGGATGCACTAAAAGCAGTGTGGGCAGCAGGGCAAGGGAGGGGATTCTGCCCCTTTGCTCTGCTCTCCTCAGACCCCACCTGCAGTCCTGTGTGCAGTTCTGGAGTCCCCAGCACAGGAAGGACATGGAAGTGTTGGAGCAGGTCCAGAGGAGGCCACCAAGATGTTGAGAGGGCTGCAGCAGCTCTGCTGTGAGGACAGGCTGAGAGAGTTGGGGCTCTGCAGCCTGGAGAAGAGAAGGCTTCCAGGAGACCGTAGAGTAGCCTTCCAGGATCTGAAGGGGGCTACAGGAGGGTTGGGGAGGGACTATTGACAAGGTCTTGTAATGACAGGACAAGGAGGAATATGTTTAAAATGGCAGAGGGGAGATTGAAACTGGATGCTAGGAGGAAGTTTTTTACAGTGATGGTGGCGAGACACTGGCACAGGTTGCCCAGGGAGGTTGTGGAGCACAGAAGCACAGAATGTGATCACATTCTGTGATTCTGTGCTCCACAACCTCCCTGGAAGTGTTCAAGGCCAGGATGGATGAGGCCTTGAGCAACCTAGTTCTCAAGTTCTAGTTCTTGTTCTAGTGGGAGGTGTCCCTGCCTATGGCAGGGGGTTGGAACTGGATGATCTTTGAGGTCCCTTCCAAGCTAAACCATTCTATGATTCTATGATTCTGTATTTTTCTCTGCCTATCTGAGTTTACTTCTTTGCTTCACCGTCTTACTGTTTTCACAGTTTTAAGACTAAGGTCTTAATTCTAAGTGAAAGTTTTGCAGAAAATTCAAGCAGGGCTGGGGGTAGAGACTCTCCAAGGGGCTGAACAGAACAAAGAGACACATTTACCCCATTCCATTGGTCTGCAATTTTTCTACATGATCTGGAAGACAAATTGTTCTTCATTTCTCTCCTTTTTTCTTTTCCCCTGTTTCTCTTTCTGACCTTGACTGCTTGGCTTGCTCTCTTCTGTTTGGGTTAAGGGAAGAAACAGTAGTAGGGATGACAGAGACATAACTGCTTAGCTGGTTGAAGCCCTCTGGGCTCTGTGTCCAGGGGGGACTGGGCTATTGTTGGTTATATGTATGTATATGTACATGTTTATTACCTTTTATATTTAGTTTACTTTTCTAATTAATCTATTTTGGTAAATAATAATTTCATTTATCTTTCAAATTCTGTTCAAGTGTTGTTATTTGCTCCTTCTGGGGTAAATCTCAAATTCTGTGTGGTGCAAAACCACAACTCTACTTCCTTCTCCAGCTTCGAAGACTGTGGTCCTTTGTTGAACATCTACTCTTTGGAAGAAAGAACACTGCCAATGGGATTGGCTTTCTCAAAATCAGGCCCCAAATGGTTGCCTCCAGGAATATGTAATTTAGAGACATTAACTTTAGGGACAAAAGGTTCTCCTTGCCAAGCAGAGGCCAGCTCCCCTTTGGCATCTTGCCGTATTGGCTCATGCTTGCCATTTTCACACGAGCTGCTGCCTTCTGCTGCAAGTCCTGCAGCTGCCAGCAATGCTACAGCCACTGCTCTCCCACTCCTGTGGCAGTACCTAAGATCTATTTTCTTTCCAACAGTGAAAACTTCCTGTAGGATCTGAGATGCCAATCTCAACTCACCTGTTAAATCTGAGTGAGAATCTCTAACCCTGAGGAAGATGCCAGGCAGGCAGAGTGCCACTGCCACTGCTGCTGCCGAAAGCAATGGATAGCTCAGGGGAGCTTGGTGAGGAACAGCTGAGTGTCACAGATCAATTATTTCCTAGAACTAACTCTGAAAATTTCACAGACCAGTGAGGATTGATAGTGGGGCAGTAGTTGTGCTTGGGCTTTGCAGCTAGTGGCTGTGCTAGGTGAGGAAGGTATTGTCCCACCTAGTGTGTAAGAACTGTGTACAGTTCTGGAGCCCCCAGCACAGGAAGGACATGGAAGTGTTGGAGTGGGTCCAGAGGGGGCCACCAAGATGCTGAGAGGGCTGCAGCAGGTTTGCTGTGAGGACAGGCTGAGAGAGTTGGGGCTCTGCAGCCTGCAGAAGAGAAGACTTCCAAGAGACCTTGGAGTAGCCTTCCAGTATCTGAAGGGGGCTACAAGAAGGCTGGGGAAGGACTATTGACAAAGTCTTGCAATGCCAGGACAAGGGGCAATGGCTTTGAAGTGGCAGAGGGGAGACTGAAATTGGATGTTAGGAGGAAGTTGTTTGCAGTGAGGGTGGTGAGACACTGGCACAGGTTGCCCAGGGAGGTTGTGAAGCACAGAAGCACCCAATGTGATTCTGTGCTCCACAACCTCCCTGGAGGTGTTCAAGGCCAGGTTGGATGAGGCCTTGAGTGACCTGTACTAGTGGGAGGTGTCCCTGCCTATGGCAGGGGGTTAGAACTGGATGATCCTTGAGGTCCCTTCCAACCTTACCATTCTATGGTTCTATGACTGATCATGTTACCTAAGGCCAGGATTACCTAAGCAATGGTGGCTATAATACCAAGCTGGGATAGATGTGGGAGCAATGGGACCAAGGGGGGCAGACTTAAAGTGTGGAAATGGGAGAAAAGAGGAGGATCAAGAAATAGCAAAATGGGTAACAGCAGCTGCAGATAACACTAGCTAGGTGTAGTTGTGGTTATCTATTAGGTAGCCATGCCCGTGACTGTTGTCCTAAATCAGATCAATCAACCAAGCCTACTGTTCTGAGCACTGTGTGCCAACCTGCTGGCATGGTCAAAGGACTGGGTGGGACATATGCTCAGGAACATTTGAGGCAGATGGATCAAGTATCTCATGCTGCTATGTTCATACTCATACCAGACATGGCAGTGCCAGTCTCTCCCTGACCCCTTCTTCACCTGCATGCCAGTGGAAGGAAACCCTCTCCCACAAGCAGAGTGTCATCTCCCCAAGACGGCTTCAGCTAAACTGAAGAAGCAGTGGCACTTTTTCAATAGCACAGCTTCATACATCTGAGGAACTCTGCCAGCATCACTTCAGTAGCTAGGAGGGGAGGATTATTTTTGCATGCTTTTACACGACATATGTATGCTGGTAAAATCATCCCAAGTCACTTCGCTGCTTGCAAAGTCGCAGAGGAGAGTCCAACGCCTTCAGATTCAGCGAGCGGCAGCGCACATAGCGACACTCAGCTACTTCTGTTTCTTCACAAAGGTGCTACATGAAATGACTGAGGGTGACATGGTGAGGGTGGTGAGACACTGGCACAGGTTGCCCAGTGAGGTTGTAGAGCACAGAAGCACCGAACGTGATGCTCCACAACCTCTCTGAAGGTCTTCTGTGCTCCACAACCTCCCTGTAGGTGTTCAAGGACAGGTTGGACGAGGCCTTAAGCAACCTCTACTAGTGGGAGGTGTCCCTGCCTATGGAGGGGGTTGGAACTGGATGAGCTTTGAGGTCCCTTCCAACCTTACCATTCTATGATTCTATGTGAGTGAAGGGTGCAGGATTAGACCCATTGTTTACAGATTTACCTAATGCTTTAAACTATTTGGATGAATGGTGTTAGACAAATGTTAGTCATAATTATCATTTAATAATAACACACACAGAGAGAGAAATATGAAAAAGCTTTTGAAATGAACAGTGAATGATTATATGAGGCAAATGTAATGAAAACAAAACAGTCTCTTAGCTAGGCATAGAGAATGCTTAACCAAAGCCTTCCCCTAGCTCCTTCTGAGAACAATGCAAGATGGAAATAACCAAAACTATGTAGTAGAGGAATGATGGCTGAAAGCTTTCTGCTGTTACCATCTTCCTGAGTCATTAGTCACAAGACAAGTTTCTGTCTCACAATAGCATTTCATGGGTTTGAACTGGCAGAGGGGAGATTGAAACTGGATGTTAGGAGGAAGTTGTTTGCAGTGAGGGTGGTGAGACACTGGCACAGGTTGCCCAGGGAGGCTGTGGAGCACAGAAGCACCAAACGTAATCTTGGATCACATTTGATGCTTCTGTGCTCCACAACCTCCCTGAAGGTCTCCTGTGCTCCACAACTTCCCTGGAGGAGTTCAAGGCCAGTTTGGATGAGGCCTTGAGTGACCTGTACTAGTGGGAGGTGTCCCTGCCTATGGCAGGGGGCTGGAACTAGATGATCCTTGAGGTCCCTTCCAATCTTACCATTCTATGACTGCATTCTTTCACTGAAAGTGTTGCGTTTGTGACAATAGGGACTAGGTGAAAACAGAAGTCTCTTCCTTTCAAATTCGTTTTTCTCTATTAGTGTTTCCTAAAATGATCCATAGATCTTTTTTTTCCAGTGGGTTCCACACAGACAGTTTTCCTTGCAAGAATTACTGAGTTTTAGATACTGCACAACGTATCATTAAAAAGTATTCAGTGTATTCTACTCAGACATGTACAAATCCAAACACCTCCATGACTGAGAGTGCAGACTTCTGGGTGAAAAAATGTGAAGATTCAGTTTTCCAGCAGACAGATGTGTTGCCTCTGCATGTCAGCAAGGCTTCTCAAGTTTTGCTTCAACTACAAAGTGAGATATAGGAGAGCAGAAAGAACATGTAACTCTCAACTGGAGATACACAAAAAGAAGGGACTGTTCGTAGAATCATAGAATGGTAAGGTTGGAAGGGACCTCAAAGATCATCTAGTTCCAAGCCCCTGCCATAGGCAGGGACACCTCCCACAAGTACAGGTCACTCAAGGCTTCCTCCAACCTGGACTCGAACACCTCCAGGGAGGGAGCAGCAACAACCTCCCTGGGCAACCTGTACCAGTGTCTCACCACTCTCACTGCAAACAACTTCCTCCTAAAATCCAGTTTTAGTCTCCCCTTTGCCACTTCAAACCCCTTGCCTCTTGTCCTGTCATTTCCAGACCTTGTCAATAGTCCCTCCTCAGCCTTCCTGGAGCCCCCTTCAGATCCTGGAAGGCTACTCTAAGGTCTCCTAGAAGCCTCCTCTTCTCCAGGCTGGAGAGCCCCAACTCTCTCAGTCTGTCCTCACAGGAGAGCTGCTGCAGCCCTCTCAGCATCTTGGTGGCCTCCTCTGGACCCACTCCAGCACCAGATACCAGCTTGCACTAAAAAATATCTGACTGGCTCCATACCAAGACATCTACAGTGGATTTAAACTCAGAAACTTCACTAAATATATTGCCTCTTACTTACTACTGCATTTTTTTAAAATGAAAAACTGTTCCATATTCTCAGAGACAGTGGTTGAAAGTCCACTGAATAGCACCTCCTGTGTCCATAGCACATTCAGAGCTGAGCAAGGCACTGTCCTACTACAAATGCAAAGAGTTGTACAAAGCAGCATAACACTGGAGAATCCAGGGACTCCTTGTAAGAATATGGGATTTGGGATGTTAATTATTGGCAGAATTTTTCTTATTTTGACTAAGCAGTTTACTAGAATCATTAACAATAACATACATTCTTTTTAAACATTCCCTCATGAAAAAGGATATTTTATACATATAGCATTTTTTTTAACATGAGTGAGATTGATTCATAAGCTGCTAAAGGAAAAGCTCTGTTGTAATTTGCCCCTCACTCAAGTAGTTGATAGTCTGGAAGCAGATTAACAATACATGTAGTCTTAAAAATCACATTTACAAACTACATAATACAAAATATCCTGCATGCATCTTTGTTTGGCTGCTTTAGGCTGGTATTTTTAATTATTTTTTAAAATATATTTTGTTATTGCACTGTGGGGAACAGTTCTGATGCACAGGCACGATGATTTCTTTTTTCTTTGCAGAAAAAAAACAAAACAATTCTCAACAGATTTTTAAACCCACTAAATCAGATGGAAAGAACTTGCACTGATTTAATTTTAAAGACCAAGGATGAATAGATACAGGCAAATGTTCTTCCATTATTCTTAGCAGCAGTAATCACATTTCTGCAGGTTTTTGAACTAAACATGAGAATTTATTTAGGACCCTGATATAATATTTTATGAAGCTACTCTTTACTATGATCATCAGTTCCCTGTTTCAGATGGGTTGGACAAAGATGACATTCCCAAATTAAATACTTTTAACTTTGCAAAAGCAAAAATCTGATAAGCAGTCTGATCCTGAATCATAGCTTGATCCTATAACCATTTAACTTAAGAGAGTTCTACCCACTGCTTATATTCTTCCACAGAAAAGCAGAGACAGCTCAAGGCAGCAGGCAAGGCGAGCATCTGCCTTGAGCAGAAAGCTGCCCACATCACTCAGGAGAAGACTGCTGCTCGTTTGCAGTTCCACAGCCCTCACTAGTACCCAAATGCACTGATTGAAACCAAGGGCTTCAGCTGAAATTTTAGCAGGCTCTAAGTGCACATTGTTTATAAATCTTGACTGCTCTGGAACAGGATAGCTGATCTCTGAAATACTCTTTTGTGGGAACACAAAATTTGCATTACCATATACCCCAACCTGCAGTCCTGTGTGCAGTTCTGGAGTCCCCAGCACAGGAAGGACATGCAATTTTTATGGAACTGTTGGAGCTGGTCCAGAGGAGGCCACCAACATGCTCCGAGGGCTGCAGCAGCTCTCCTGTGAGGACAGGCTGAAAGAATTGGGGCTCTGCAGCCTGGAGAAGAGAAGGCTTCCAGGAGACCTTAGAGTAGCCTTCCAGGATCTGAAGGGGGCTCCAGGAAGGCTGGGAAGGGACTACTGACAAGGTCTTGTAATGACAGGACAAGGGGCAATGGGTTTGAAGTGTCAGAGGGGAGATTGAAACTGGATGTTAGGAGGTAGTTGTTTGCAGTGAGGGTGATGAGACACTGGCACAGGTTGCCCAGGGAGGTTGTGACCTCCCTGAAGGTCTTCTGTGCTCCACAACCTCCCTGGAGTTGTTTGGGACCAGGCTGGAGAAGGCCTTGAGTGACCTGTACTAGTGGGAGGTGTCCCTGCCTATGGCAGGGGCTTGGAACTAGATGATCTTTGAGGTCCCTTCCAACCTTACCATTCTATGATTCTATGCAATTCACCTCCTGAAGAAAAGTGCATTTTCACACATGTAGCAAAGAAACTCTTGCTGATGCTAGGGAATATTTTTCTCAGTATTCCTTCAGAGTTCATGGCTACTTTGTATATTGATCTGCCTTTGAAATCTACACAGAACAACTTAAGGCTGATTTCAGTTTCATGCTGCACAGATTTCTCCCAGAAGAGACTGATATTTTTCTTTCTGTGGTTTCAAGGTGTATTTAAATATCATAAAAATAATACCTTCAGCAGGAATGCTGAAAGATGCCCATTGTCGCCAATGCTACCCACTTAGCAAGGAGGCACAGAGCTGGAGATGGAATCAGAAACAGGAGAAGTGTGAGTAAGAAA